>JARWIR010000057.1:600000-905000 GCA_029959085.1 Nemophila menziesii | reverse complement strand
TAAGTTGGATTCGCGTAACCTAGTCTAGAACCCACGTAACAAAAGAAAAACATTTAGGTGCGAGACAAAAAACAATAGTAATACTAATTAGGTTAGTTTAGGATTAGTTAATGAAAATATTGAATATTTTTTATTTTTATTTTCTACATTTTAGAAAACGTAAAGAAAATGCATTTGGTTAGTAAAAATGAAAATATTTTTCTAAAAAATAAAATAAAAACACAACTATATGAGAGAATGTGAGATTATAAATTTTGACGTTTTCTTTGTAGAATAAGGATTAGAAAACGTTTTATATTGACCGATTGCATTATTATACATAAATAAAACCTATGAAAAGATGGTAGCATAATTGTAATTTGAACATTGTTGGGGGGTAATTGGTGTGTATGTGTATGCGTGTGAGCGTGCGTGTGGGTGCGTCGGCGGGCGGCGGGCAGGCGTGTGCGGGCGGGCGACGTGTGCACATGAGCGGGCATGTGCGGGGGACGTGGGCCGGGGCAGGCGGGAGCGTAGGCGTGGGTGCAGGAGCGCATGCGTGCGTTGGTGTGTGTGTGTGTGTGTGTGTGATATTTAATTAGATATGAAACAATTACAAGATGTTTTTACAGAATTATTTCTTGAAGAGCAGCGGAACTGAATCGTTTGAAAATAGGATGATCTTGCGGTCGTGGATCTTCTTACGGGAGAACTTAGTTTTCACAACCTAAGAGTCATTGTGAAACTTAACGAAAGCGTATTTGTATGAGAGTTGAGGAAGAAAAAGAAGAAGCGTTTCTTTGAATTAATTAATTTAACTAACTTATTCTTCTCTTTATATATGGATGAGGAAGTTTAACTGCTTAAAACTCTTTTTTCTTTTGAATTTCTAATAAAAAGAAATAATTTCTTATAACTCTTTTTTGGCGTTAAAATAAATAATAATAATAAAATATTATTATATTTATTTATTGCATTCTCCCACTTGCCAATGATGGATTTATAATCGTATTCTAGGTACTTACGTCCTAATGTTTCATATCTTCTCATATACACAATACATCAAAGAAATCATCATACTTGGCAAATAGGTCGTGCGACCAAAATACATGCAAGCATACGGTACTATTAACCTGTTTGGGTACATAGTTGCTCAAATAAAATTTTATTCCTCACGTATCATGTAGTACCCCAGACTAATAATGTGTTGTATCATATTTCAATAAATCTTACCCCTTAAAATTTATATCACATCGTTTATGTGATCAAAAGAGTTCACTGACATAACTTTATGTGTCTCACTATCATGTTATAAACTAAATTGACTTACATGATTGGTATACATGCAAGAACACACTTTGATACACAATTTCAGTCTTTCTTTTACACTTAGATCCTCCTCGTCCAAGATTATCTACCCTCAATCTACCTTTGACATTAATACACTGATAGAACATTGCTAACCAAAGTGTTGGGGAGTAACCATGAAGTAGACATTTAGATAATTATCGTTGGAACCTTGTCCATGTCTCTCCTATACTCTCGTCATTATCTTGACAAAAGATGCAAGTACCATTTGATCCTTCATTCTCATACTTTGCGAATAATAACGATCAAATAACATGTCTTGTAAGTAGTCCCATAACGTAATCGAATCTGATGGTTGACAATCCAACCGTTCACTAGAAACCTCCGGTCAAGAAAAAAGGAAACATGAAGTAATACAGCTGCTCGCGTGAAATGCCCTGAGTAATCTAGGCATCACAAATCTGCATAAATTTTGGAATCGATCTTACCAGATCTTGATGTGATGCACCACTGTAGTTTCCAAAGCTCAAAAACTGACTAAGCATACTCTGATCGGGCTTGAATCCCGTGGCTTGGATCACTAAAGGGCGAATCCATGTTGGTTGTACTCGAAAGTGTGCACCCAAGCCAGGAAGACCTTGTTCGCGACGCTGATCATTAAGTTTATTACCTTCTTGTGCTGATCTTTGTGGTGGTAATACTTTGGGGGATTAAATTTTGTTAATTGTCCACCCCAAGTGGTACGTTGTTATCTAACACTACATTATCTACGACTTCAGCCATCACTTATTTCTTCTTTTGATCTCTCTCTCTCTCTCTCTTTCTCTCTCTTTCTTTTTCTGAGCTCTGAATAAACTCTTAGGATCCTTTAGCATACACCAAAACCTAGAAAGAAACCTAAAAAGAGACAAAAATAAAAACAAACGTAAAACTGAATAAACAAAAAACTACTACACAAAACTAAACACAATAAGTAACTGAAAAAAAAAATCCCCAGAAACGGTGCCAAAAACTTGGTGGTGGCAAGGTGTGATAAAATAATTATAATAAAGATTATAATAAAGGACACACACCCTATACTACCACAATAAACTCACTGCAAGTGCACAGATCGTTTACAAGTTATAGTTAATAAGTAAGTTTCGTTCTCAGGGATTTATAAGTTAGCTCGGACTCGTGTTTAGGTAAGAAAGGGTAGAAGAGAATAATTCTATAAAACTAAAATAAAAATAATAAAGAAATAATATTTATTGGGTTTTCTGAATAAGGATTAAAGCAAATAATAATTAAACTACAGGTGCAAATTAAACTAAGAGAACGAAGATGAAAATATAGCTTAAATTATGCTAGCATGCACCTATCAAAACCAGTATTCTAATTATGAGGTTGATTTAAGATTTAAGCAAGTATAAATAGTCAGGATTCTATAATCCTCCTAACTCCTGTCAGGGTAAACCTAGGTGGCAACCTTAACACTACCAGGGGACTTGATTTAGGGGACCCTGCGCAGTGATCGGTGGTTAAATTGAACCTTAATGGCTATCTAGTTAGACAAACACATTAGGATCACTACCGCATACTAGACAATTATGTGGTGTTATCAATAATTGAATCCCTGTCAGGGAGACAATCCAACTACTAAAGGCAGTCCTAAGATTGGTCAGATATAGGGCTGGAATAAGTCAAAGGATAATACTTATATGTAAATAAGAAACTCAATCAATTGACTTTCACTTTCCCAAATAACATAGAAATAAATAGAAATAGAATGCAAGTACTATACATAGTTCAAACCCAATTTATAAGAAAATTAGTTCATATTAGAAGAAATAAAACTAAAGATAAAATACATACTGTCAACTTGCTTCCCTGGATGATCTGTAAGTGTAATATCAATTAATAAATGACTAAGGACAAGAAAAGACATGTTTACAAAGGTAAGTAGTCATATTTATTGGTGTATGGTCGAAATATGGAGTGTTCCCCAAGTTTTAGAGTCCAAATTTAACTCAAACTCGTTTTCCTTAATTGTAGGACATGATAACCTTTGGCGTTTGTAAAATTCATAACTTCTTTGTTACAAATCAGAATTCAGTGATATTTATATCGAAACAGCCGCAATACAAAGACTTGTACACATATAAAAGGGCTACTTCAAATTCCTTGTCTATTTTGTGCAACATCAAGAATACTACACGTCTTAACAATTGGACAACAACTTTTGACAGCTTTTACACTTTCTAGAAACCATTTTCTTTCCTTTTGAATCCAGATTTCATCATGGATATTCGTTCCTTAACTCCTTAACATTGATTTGACATCTAATATAAACGTTATACCTAATAGCTTCGCAATTAATGCACAAATTACACTAATAACGCTGTAAAAGTTATAATCCTCCAAATCAAGGCGAAAATTAAGAAACTAAAGATTAATAGTGAAAAATTCCTAAACTAAGAACATAAAACATCTAAAATGATGTCTCTAAACTAGATTAATTCATCACAAATATGGAGACATCAGTGGGCCTATGCCCGATGCGCTATTCTCATTTTAGTCCAATAGTCAAACCCTATTTTATTGGTTGGAGCCTTCGAGGTAACGAGGTTTTCCATAAGTAAATATATTTTGTGTTTAGTCTGCTAAGGCCTTCTTGGATATATTCCCCTCGGGGTCTTATCAACCACATATGAAGAATTATATACTTCACACCCGAGGGTGAGAATGTAGTCGAGGTGATACTTTTTTTTGAACATGATGGCTAAATCTTACCATGGTGGCTAAATCTTACCATGATGGTTAAAGACTCGATATTGATGGGACTTCTGATATGGTAGTCTTTATTGTGTCCGTTCTTTTAGGATTTTTTGGGTTGAGGAAGTACCACTAGTGGATCCTTAACAATTCTAGATCCATTATGAATTCCATTAGTTTTAAAAAAATTGTTCACTTAACTTTTCACACAAATTAAAAAATATAATAATTACTCTCTTCAATACTAATACATCATTTATAAATTGTCTTGATATATTAAATATATGTTAAAAACATAATTTTTAATACTTAATAGGAGTAATATTGGAAAAAAAATATTAACATATCTAAAGTGGAAAAACTTTAAAACTATAATTTTTAATAAATTGATAAACTTTTGAAGCAGATAGAGTATAATTGAACCAAATCTTACACACTTATTGTTCGCGGACAGTTCACTTTTTTCCTATCGCTACAAGTTCAAAGGAGGTTGACAAGTTCAAGGATGTTTTTACAATATATTGAAAATGTTTGCGGAAGATAATCAATTTCCATCAATCATTGATTTATTCTAGCATAAACGTTCTATAAGATTTAGTCGATTCTACAAGCAGAGCACTACATGTTCAAAAGACTATAAATCTTGGCACATATAGAAATTTCTTTATATCATCAAAATCAAAGGTGGAAGCGTAACGTTGGATAGGCAACAAGGTTTTCTCAAAGGTTAAAGAATGGAAGGCTCAAATTCTGTCGGAAGGGGGAAAAGAGGTTCTTATAAGAGCAGTTATTTAATAAATACCGACGTAGACATGTCTATATCTCAATTTCCAAAAAAAGTTATGTAAACAATTAATTAGCATAATTATAAATTTTTGGTGGGTATCATATGATAAAAATAAGATTCATTGGTTAACATAAAGAAACTATCAATGGGGAAAATGATAGGAGGGTTAGGATTCAAGAATATTTAGAAAATGAATGAGGCACTATTAGCACGACAAGCATGGAGGTTACTTCAGTATCAACATTCATTGGCAAAATGGTTCTAAAAGGTATTTACTATCCAATGATAAAATTTGAAAAATCCCAACTAGTGGGGGAAAAGGTGTGATAAATAAATGATAATAAAAGAACAAACACCTTATACTACCACGAGAAACTCACTGCAAATGGACAGATCGTTTGCAAGTTATAGTTGATAAATAAAGTTTATTCGCAGGGATTTAGCCTGTTAGGGCAACTTGTGTTCAGATAAGAAGTGTATAGAGATTAATTTTTTAAACTAAAGACAAAATAAAAGATAGATATTTGTTTGGTTTTCAAATAAGAATGCAGATAAGAATTAAACTAGTAATGCAAATAAGGGCCCGTTTGGAAGTGCTTATTTTAGAGTAAAAAAGCACTTTTAGAATAAAATTCAAATTTTAAAAAAATTATTAAAAATAATTTTGAAATCTTAAATTATTTTAAGTGCTTTTTTTAAGAAGCACCTATTTGGTGCTTCTCAAAAAAGTGCTTTTCAAAGTCAATTTTTTTTTTAAAATGCTAAAAGCACTTTTAAGTGCTTCTCCAAAAAAGCACTTCCAAACGGGCACTAAATAAACTAAAGAATGGAGATGAAAATATATAGATTGGGTTTTCTAGTATGCATCTATCTTTCTAAATTAATCTTCTAGTTATAAGGGTGGATTGAACATATATAACTAGCCGAGATTCTATAATCCTCTAACTCTCGCCAAGGTAGCTTAGAAGTCAACCTCAACATTACAAAGGGGCTTGGCTAAAGGGACCTTGCAGAGAGATCGGTGATAAAATATAACCCTATTGACTATCTAGATAGGCAATCCTGTCAGGATCATTACTACACACTAGACGATTATGTGGTGTTGTCTATAACGGAATCCCCCGACATGGTGACAATCCAACTACTAAGGACAGTCCTAAGATCGGCCAGATCTTGGGTTGGAATAAGTCAAACACAAAATACAAATATATAATTAAGAGCTCAAATTAATTAACTGTCACTTTCCAAAATAACATAGAACAATAAAATAGAATGAGTAAATGTCTCGTTTACCCCTGAAGCTTAGTCGTCGTGACAGGTTGCCCCTTACTATATTTTGTGGTATTGGATGCCCCTTAGGTGTCATTTTCGTGACCAGTTAGCTCTTTTTGACGGATTCCGTTAACTTTCTCTGTTAACCCATCATGTGCAGGTCGTGTGCCTTAATTTTTTTAATTAAAAAATCATTTTTCTGAATTATTAAATAAAACCCCTTTTTGAGAAGGGCGAAATGGGTATTTCTGTTTATATATGTTAGGGATTAAGAAATACCCATTTTGACCTCCTTAAAAAGGGGGTTTTATTTAATAACAGAGAAATGATTTTTTAATTAAAAAAAATTAAGGCACATGACCTGCATGTGGGGTGGGTTGACGGAGAAAGTTAACGGATTTCATCAAAAAGGGCTAACTGGTCACGGAAATGATACCTATGGGGCATCCAGTACCAAAAAATACAGTAGGGGGCAACTTGTCACGACGACCAAACTTCAGGGGGTAAATGAGGCATTTACTCAAAGAGAATTCAAGGATTATACATAGTGCAAACCCAAGCTATGGGAAAGTTAGTTCATAGCTAAAGATTTAAAATTAATGAGTAAAGAGATTAGAAACATAATTAATCTAACGAATCTAATACATATTACCTTAATGGTAGAGTGGAAGGATGGAGAAGAGGAGTTGTGACTCTTTAGCTTCTTGTCTTCCTCTATATGTTAACTTGCTTCTCTGGATGCTTTCTAAGTGTAATATTAATTAAGGACTGAGAAAGGACAAGTTTATAAAGGTAAATAACCACTATATATATATATATATATGTGTGTGTGTGTGTGTGTGTGTGTGTGTATGGAGTAAATATAGGTCATGGGCCAAGTCTTAGAGTCCTAATCCAACTCAAACTCGTTTTACTTAATAATTGGAATAGTTGACCCTTAGTGCTTGTAGAAATCATCACTCCTTCGATATAGCTCCAAATCACTTGATTCCGGTTGCCACTCGACCAAAATTCAAATAACTTTCTTGATATAAAAGGATCCTTTGAATTCTTTGTCAGTTTTATATAGCACTGGAAATACTACACGTCTTCAAAGTTGGACAACAACTTTTGGCAGCTTTTATACTTTCTAAAATCAACTTTATTTCCTTTTACCTCTTGCATTCATCTTGGGTCTTCTTTACTCATCACTTTAACAATAATTTGGAATCTAATATTATCATAGTACCTAAGAGCTTCACAATTAACAAACAATCTACACTAAAAATGCTCTAAATGTAACAACCATCCAAAACAATGTAAGAATCTAGAAACTAACAATATATAGGAAAAAATTCCTAGCTAAACACATAATACACCAAAAATGATGTCTCTAAATTATATTATTATATCAAAAATATGGAGACATCAAGATCCCCAACTCAAAGTTATTTTGTCCTAACACAATAAGAAATAAGAACATAGGGAAATCTATAATATATAAGCTAAGTTAAACTAAGCATTAAAGGAAGAAGATATAAGAATGTGAGTAATAACTCCAAAGAAACGACTTAGGAAGTTTCATGTGTAATAATATCTACAAACAAAATCAAATATTTACACTTATCATACAAACAATTAACACGGTTCAAATTCAAGATCAGATTAGCTTTGAAATGCACGAAGTAGTTTGATAAGGAGGTTATAGAGTGTTCATCGATCCTACCTTAGTCTCCAATAATCTCCTAGATCACATAGTCAAAATCATAAGGTCTTTGAGGTTGTAATGTTAGGCTTAGGGACGGTATGATCATATATTTGGATAATGTAGAGTGAGCTTTTGGCTCTCTCCTCACTAGCCATCAACGAATTACCTAGAGCTTGAGTTTCTCTCATAGATGTTCTCACTCAACCCAAGATGAAATGCACTAATTAGCATACCCAATATCCTAATATAAACCAAGATGGTCACATAATAAATTCAACTTTGCAGGTCCAATTCAAATTCAATCTTTTCATATCAATTTCTTTCTTGTGTAAGTTTACTATGACTCTCTTTTTGATTTGAGACGTCATGCTACTTTTTCTCAACACGTTTTCAATATTTTTCTCTTTTCTTTTACCCCGGAAAAGGTTATAATATAAAAAGTGAATCATCAACAAATACAACACAATTATATAAGCTCGAAAATACTCAATCCAATAATGTTTCCCATAATTTAAACCCACCACCCCAAACTCAAACTCTAAAATGATTGTCTAAGCATCACGATTCGAGGGCGGGTCATATGGAAAAGTCCTATAATCTAAAGGGTATGGCTTTTAATGTGGCTAATAAAAAGGCTTTATAAAGGCTAGAAAGGGCAGAGACGGATAATAATTCAATTACATTTGGGCAGCAAGCTAAAAGGAAACAAGGGGGTTTATCAAAGAAATGCCTTAATCACTTTCTAAACTATGCAAGTTTGTTACTTTTTCACCTCTAGCACGTTCATTAAATGAGTTCATCAACTAGCTTGGATCTCACGGCCTACACACCACTCAAGGCTCCCTATGATCAAACTTACTCATACCGTATTACTTACTAATTCTTTCTTTACTATTAAGATGTGTTTTCATGTCAATACTCAAATCATACAAAATAACTAGTTTATAAAAAACTTACCTACCAGTATTAACGTACTATGTTTATGCTTTAAATCCATTAAAAACGGTTTATGTGTAAATCACTAGAAAATGGAGATGAGGGACAACAAATCCCCACTCCAACTCAAAAATGAGTCGTGTCTCCACAACTCGAAACAGACTCGATAAAGAAATTAAAAACTAACACAATATTGCATATAGAGAAATGGTAGGGAAGAAAGGAAACATACTACCAAGGCTATTGCCTCGTATAATCGATACCCAAGATAGGGTGCGGTGAATTTACGCTATATCGCTCCTTATTTTCTCCAGGAGTGTCATGATGTGCACTTGATTTGCTTTGATTTACGCCACATCATCAACTAATAAAGTTTGAGCTGTTTATACTTGATTTAATTGCTCATCTACTCTTTCTCGCCATGCAATATCCTCTTCTTTCAAACTTGACTCTCGTACATGAGAAGTCTCTACATTTGGATGAATCTTTGGACCTGCTCCTCTCAAAATTGTCTTGCCATGCATTATAGATATTGTTGCTTATGTTAACATGATTCCCTCCTTGTCACCAATCTCTTACCTTCATTTTCCTTAGTAGGCTTGTAATCGTTGATGGGTATATAAGGTTGAAAACCCTTGTTGGATTAACCGTTATTCACATTGCATCGTCAAAGATCAATTGCGCTATATCTACTTCATCCTCTCGTAAATCATAATTCAAAACGAGAGCAAATTTCTTATTTACTTCTAAGATATGAGTGTTTCCCCAAACAATTGGTTTGATGAAGTTGTTCCATATCTTCGCATCAGGTTGAAGGTGTTTGTAAAGCCAAGGTCCCTTCCACTTATTTTGTGTTCTTGCACTAACTCATGACTCAACACATGTTCATAAAGTATATCCTAATCAAAATTGTTGATATTCTCCACCGCTTATTGATACTTGCATTGTACAACCAATTTCTTGAACTCTAAGTGGTTCTAAATCTCTTCAACTCTGAAAGGAACTAGCTTTCCTCTTACTGGAACTAGGCCCTCACTATGTCGGCTAAAGAGGCCTAGATAGAACTCAAAAATGATCTCAATACATAATCTTGAACACCTCATCATGAATGTGGTCCATCCAAATCTCTCACCCATATCTAGAAATCTCTTGTATTCTCTTTCTCCAACTTCCTTTTCAAATTTTCTCTCATGAGCATGTGTTAATCCAGACATGTTTGCTTTGGCAATAGATAATAAGGCCTTAAAAGCTTCACTCATCTTGGGTATAGGATTCTCAACTTGTAGAGGTTGTGGTGTCTTCTCTTTGCAAATTTCAATCGTTTGAAGCTTTGAATTCACCATAATCGGTTCCTCTCAACTTGCTTGATTAAAATTACCATTTTTCTTTGTTCCCAAACTTTCAAACTTCTCACTTTTTTTCTTCGTAATCTCACCCAATACCTTTCTTTGATTCTTCTTCTTCTCCCTAACAGTAATAGTGTTTCCATTCTTTTCATCATCTATTTTGACCTTCAATTCAAAGGTTTAAATAGTTTTGAACTACCCTTTGATTATAGGTAGATAAGGTTATATTTGGGTTAAGAAAGGTGTAAGGAGGATGATTTTTTATATGGGTGGGATGGACTCTTGCTTGAATGATATGGGTTTAAGAAATTTTTGAAAAAGTAAATAGAAATTTTTGAATTTGATTCTTGGATTTTAGGTGTTTTAGATTGATTTGGTGGGTAAATATTGTTTATAGGAATGTAGGGAAGGATTTGGATATGATTTTACGAAGATTTGGTGTTGTTATGATGTGAGGTGAAGGTTTGGTGAAGCTTTAATGGAGCTTGGGTTGCTTAGAGTAAAAGAATGCTTAAGGTTTGTGAGTTATAATGTGAACAAATTTCCTTTATCTCGACCTATCACGACCCGCACCGGCATGCCGCCTATAAGGCCGGTATTTCAGTCCTGCTTTTCCTTGTTGGACCTGACACAGATTGTCACGATTGTCGACACGGTTTGTCGCACTGGTATGACGCCTACAGGGCCGGTATGCCGCTCTAGTCTTTACAAAGTTTCTGACCTTGATACGTGGCCTATACCGTTGCAACCCTTTGCTGACACACCGGTATGTCGGTCGCATAAGGCTAACTTTCTAGCTTGCATCTGTTGCAACCCTTTATCGCGAATGACGACAAGGTATGGGACTGGCTAGCCGCTCAAAGAGTCGGTATGCCGGTCAGAGTATTCAACTTTTTGACTTTGACCGTGGAGTGAACTGTAGCGACCCATTGTAGGCACCAGCATGCCACCGACAGGGCCGACAAGCCGCTCCGTTGTTTGTGACTTCGAAATTTTGCGATCTTTCTGACCCTAAACTCATATTATATGTTACCTACACAACAAAAATAGTTCTACCTTCCTCATTACTGCAATATATTAAAAAAAATAATATAAAACATAAACTAAGACATAAAAGCATAAAAATTGCGAGTTGTTTCTGGAAAAGCACTTTTGTTTAACGTCGTTTAAAGTTCGACGTGTTACTTCCTCTACTTTTGTTTTGAGTATATAGCTTCCCTAGTTGCGGGTGAGGATAAGAAACCGTTTGGATTTTACTACCTATCTTGGTCATATATCAATTACCTTTGTCGAAACTACACGAGTAACGATAAACAGTCTTATCCATGAATTCTTAAACCCCATGTGGTCTATTTTCTAGTTTTAGGGCCTTCTACGCAACTTCATTGCCTACCCCAAACTCGCCTTTACGTATAATCTCCACGGGCTTGGTGTGGATCTTCTCTTTGACCTCTTTGGTCACAGTATGAATGTCTAAGACTGTTAGTGACACCTTGTTTGGCTTGTTATCCAAGACAAAGAATGTCTCAGATACGTTGTTTGCACGGAGGGTCACTGTTCCCTCTTCAAAGTTTATGATGCTTTGACTTGTCTCCAAGAAATGGCCTTCCAAGTATGATCAGAACCTACTTATCTGCCTCATAGTCAAGAATAACAAGGTCAATAAGGATAATAAACAAATCTGTTTGGATAGGAACGTCCTCTATGAATCCACATGTCTTGGATGTAGATCTATTTGCAAATTGTAAATTTGTGGAAGCCTTATCCGCCTTCTTGATGTCGAGCTTCTCGAACACTGACTTGGGAATAAGGTTTATGCTTGAACCCACGTCACACATCACTTTAAATTTGAGCTTACCATTAATCTGGATAGGGAGGTTGAAACCTCTAGGATATTGAAGCTTAGATGTTAGCTTCATTTCAACTTTCTTTGAAACTCCCTCAACATGAGTCCCAGTCTCGATCTTGAATTTTGCACTCGCACCCTTCTCTGGGATAGCTTGCTTGCGTGTAAACTTGTTGCAGTGTAAGCCCTTTATCCTTAATCTCAAGCACTTGGGAGTTGATTTTCTCTTCACTGTATGCCTCTACAAATTCCATGAGCTTGATATTATTAGGTGGCGAGTCCACCTTTCTCTCTTCTTCTACTTTTTGCAATGCAGGTGCAACCACGCCTTCTTTAATCTCACTTGATGCTTCTACCTCTTTCTCTTTATTGTTAGCTTCTAAATCAAGATCTGCTTTGATATTTTCATAGATTTCTTTGCGTAGAAGTTTAAATTCTGACTCTTCCGAGTCTGGCTTGGTTGGTTCTTCAATAATTTCTGGAACCTCAACGAAATTTCTACATCAGGTGGTGATTCTATGACTTCTTCAGTTTGAATGCAAATAGCCTTAACCCAACATTTCCATCTCTATTTTATATGGCCTTCATATCTACTTTATACTTTGGACCATTTGTGGAAGATATTATTAAAACTTCTCGAAAGCACTAGTCATTTGGGTAACTTGCGATCCCAAATCTTCAATGCAGCGGATGTTCGTTATATATCTGCATGTTGTCTTAAGTTAAAGACCAAAAGTCTTGCATTTTTTTCTGGATCTCATACCCAGATCCTTCTTGTAGATTTTGCGGCAAGGCTTTTTGAGCTAAAATATCAGCATAAGCAGCATAGGTTGGTTGTAGTGGTGGTGTTGCATTTGCTATAACCTTGGCCCCCTTGATAAGGACCTTGAGATCTTTGATGGAAACTGTTGTTTCAAGGTCATGGTTAGTAAGAATTACCTTGATTCATGGACCCATTCGGATTAGACCATTGCATACCCAGATGATTGCGATTATCAAATATGTAATTCCCTCGATTTGATATAGAATAATATGATTTTGGGTTGCGTTCACACACTTCCCATACATGATCGTTCACCTCACAACGTGGATAACCTTGTGCTTCTTACACAACTTTCATCTCAACTTGTTTCACTTGGAAACCTTTTTCTATTGTAAGTGAAATATGCTTCATTTGATTCTCCATCACAGAGATTTTCGCTTCTAGAGCAGTTCCACTATCTAATCGCAGTGTTCCTTTGGTATTTGTAATAGGAGCTCGCGACTCTGGCCAACTCCTTTTTGTTTCAACTATTGTTTCCATACCAGCTGCAACTTTTATAGGATCCATGGACACAAAACCTCCTCCTTCAAAATTATTTACCCTCAATCTTCCTTATTGATGCCTTGATAAAACAATGATAACTGAAATGCAAGGGTATAACCATGAAGTGGACATCAGGATAATTTATGTTGGAACCTTTTCCATGCTTCTCCTACACTCTCGTCATTCTCTTGGTGAAAACTTGCAAGTGTCATTTGATCCTATATTCTTATAAATTGCAGATAATAGTGATCAAAGAACCTAACTTGTAACCCGTCCCTTGACGTAATCGAATCTGATAGTTGACTATCCAACCATTCCCTAGCACCTCCGGTCAAGAAAAACAAAAACATGAAGTAATACAGTTGCTCTCTTGTAATACCTTGAGTATGTAGGCATCACAAATCTTCATAAACTTCTGAATCGACCTTACCGGATCTTGGTGTGATGCACTACGGTAGTGTCAGAAGCTTTAAATTGACTAAGCATACCCTAATTGAGCTTGAATCTCGCAGCTTGGATCACTGGAGGGCAAATCCCTGATGGATGTACTCGAAAAGGTGCTCCCTGACCAGGAAGACCTTGTTTGCAGCGTTGAGTAACAGGTGTATTCCCTCATTGTGGTGGTACTACTTAGGGGATTGGATTTTGTTGAGTTCTCCCCAAGTGGTACATTCTTACCTAATACTACGTGACCTACGACTACAACCATCACTTCGTTCTTCCTTTGCTCTCTCTTGCACTTAGTCTGAGGTTAGAATAATTTCTCAGGATACGAAAGCATACACCAACACCTAGAAAAAAACCTGAAAAGAGACAAAAACAAAAACAAGCGTAAAATTAAAAAACCTAAAAACTATTACACTAAACTAAACACAATAACTAACTAGAAAAATCCCCGGCAGCGGCGGCAAAAACTTGGTGGGGCAAAAGGTGTGATAAATAAATTAAAGTAGAAGAACAAACACCTTATACTACCACAAGTAACTCATTACAAGTGCATAGATCGTTTGCAAGTTATACTTGATAAATACAGTTCGTTCGTAGGGATTTGGTTTGTTAGCGCGGCTTGTGTTCAGATAAGAAGTGTAGAATATATTAATTGTTTAAACTGAAGACAAAATAAAAGATAGATATTTGTTTGGTTTCAAAATAAGAATGCATATAAGAATTAAACTACTAATGCAAATAAATAAACTAAATAATAGAGATGAGAATATATAACTTAGGTCTTCTAGTATGCAATTATCCTTCTAAATTACTATTCTAATTATAAGGGAGAATTAAGCATATATAACTAGCCGGGATTCTATAATCCTTCTAACACCCGCCAGGGTAGCTTAGGAGGCAACCTCGACACTACCAAGGGACTTGGGTAAGGGGACCTTGCATAGAGATCGGTGATGAAATTAACCCTATTGACTCTCTAGTTAGACAAACTCTTCAAGACCATTACCACACACTAGACGATAATGTGGTGTTGTCTCTAATTGAATCCCCCATTAGGATGACAATCCGACTACTAAGGACAGTCCTAAGATTGGCCAGATCTAGGGCTGGAATAAGTCAAACACAAAATACAAATATATAATTTAAAGCTCAAATCAATTAACTATCACTTTCCCAAACAACATACAACAATAAAATAGAATTCAAGGGTTATAGAGCACAAACCCAAGCTATAGGAAAATTAGTTTATAGCTAAAGAATTAAAACTAACGAGTAAAGAGATATATAAACATTGTTAAGCTAACTAATCTAATACAGATTACCCTGATGGTATAGTTGAAGGATGGAGAGGAGGAGTTGTGACTCTACAACTTCTTGTCTTCCTCTACATGTCAACTTCCTTCTCTAGATGATCTCTTAGTGTAATATTGATTAAATACTGAGCAAGGACAAGTTTCTAAAGGTATATAACCACATATATATACATATATATGTGTGTGTGTGTGTATGTGTGTATGTGTATGTGTAGGGACGAAATATAGGTCATGGGCAAAGACTTAGAGTCCTAATCCAACTCAAACTCGTTTTCCTTAATAATTGGACTAGTTGACCATTAGAGCTTGTAAAAATCATCACTCCTTTGATATAACTCCAAATTACTTTATTCCAGTTGCCACGCGACCAAAATTCAAAGACCTTTATTGATATAAAAGGGATCCTTCAAATACCTTGTCGATTTTATGCAGCATTGAAAATACAAAATGTCTTCACATTTGGACTATTATTTTTGGCAGCTTTTATACTTACCAAAATCAGCTTTCTTTCCTTTTAACTCTGGATTTTGTCTTGGATATTCTTTCCTCAACACTTCAACATTTATTTGGCATCTAATATCATCATCGTACCTAAAAGCTTCACAATTAACACTAAAAATGCTCTTAATGTAACAAACCTCCTCCAAAACAATGTAAGAATTGCGAAACTAACAATAAATACGAGAAAACCCCTCGGCTAAGCGCATAATACATCTAAAATGATGTTTATAAACTATATTATTATATCACAAATATTGATACATCAGCAACTAAGGCAATACATATCACGGATATGGGTGAATATTATTGAAGAAAGATATTTGTTACTAAAAGAAGGTATACATATTATTGGTATTGGGAAGACAATGAATACGTGGAACCATAAATGGGACAATACACCTTTTCAATTGGAAAAACTAGAGGCATACCAACTACAAACGGTAAGCGAGCTACTAGACAAACAACATGGTGGATGGAATATGGAAATTCTACACAATATCTTCCTAGGGTGTTATAAAAATATGATAAATAAACGCTGAAAACAATGCACTAAAGCACCCTAGACAAGCACAGTACTGCAAGTATTACAGGACGTATGCAAGTTCTAATGATAAGTTGAGTTCGTTCTCAGGGACTTGGTGTGTTATACGAATGAGCAGAAATTAAGAGTAGCGAGTGTTGATTGAAAGACAGAAAATAAATAGGAACGATTGAGAGATTAATGATTAAACTAATGAAAATAAAAGACAATAAATAAAAGATAAGAAATATGAGAAGAGAAGTATAGCTTAGGTTTTGCTAGTAAGCACTAATCCTTCTAATTATTTCTATCAAATTCTAGTTAATAAGGGAGATAATTAGCTCTTAGATACTTAGTCAGGATTCTAAATTCCCTCTCTTAGACCTGGAGAGCGACTAAGGGGTCTACAGACACACCACGAGGCAGCCTAAACTTAGGGTTATCAAGCGCAACCAAGGTCCTAAGCAATTCAATTCCAAACATGGTGATAGTGGTTAAAATATACCCTAATGACTATCTAGCTAGAATTAGTGTTGTCAAGACCAATATCGACACTAGACGTTATGTGGTGTTTCAATAATTAGACACCCAGTTAAGGTGAACATCTAACTAATATTAAGAAAGCCTAAAGTGATCAGTTCTAGGACAGTCAATAATTCAAAACACATAAACAAATATATGGGGAAGAAGCTAATATCAGATTAAAACATATAATTCCCAAAGAAACTTAGATAGAAAGAAAATAGAATTCATAGATTATACATGATGCAAAACCCAAGCTATGAAAAAATTAGTTCTTACCTGAAGGAAATAAACTAAAAGAAATAATGAAAGACTTCATCTTGCTCTCTGCAATAATTCTGATGATAATAAACCTGAGGACTAATTACTATGAGGCAAGGATGATTTATAAGTGATTGGTGGTCCTTTGTGTGTTCTAAATAAATGCAAATAATAATCGAACCACAACCGCAAGTGTACGGTTGTCCCAAGTAGTATATCTGATAATACAGATTCGTTCCAAGGACGGAATGGTTGATCACAATGTCTAGCAAATAGTGATTGATGCACTTATGAAAATAAAAGATAGTAATATGTTTGTTTGGTTTTCGTATTAAGACTAAATGAATGAAAGACAAATATTAAAATGCAAGTAAAAGCTAAAACGCAAGTAAAATGAGTGAAAACGCAATATGAGAAGTAGTACTTGAGAACGCAAGGATCCTCCCAATCTTATTTCCTAACTTATGTTGTTTAAGGGCTAAATTGGTCAATTACAATGGTCGGGATTCTAAATTCCTTATACCCCCGTCAGGGTGGACTATAAGGCGATCCTAGGGTGTCACTAGTCCCGTCAGGGTAAATATGATCCACCGTTGGATGATTAAGTGTTATTACCTCATTGGCCCTAGGATTAGCTAAGCTCGTCAGAATCATTAACTTCTATCCTAGATTGAATAAATTGTTCCGTATTTAGACCCTCCGTCAGGATGATCCAATTGCCACTAATTGGAATAGCCTAAATACTATTACCTGCTCCTAGTTCATGACGCTAAAAACAGTAAATATTCATAATTTATCGAAAAGAGTAAAAGCCCTAATTTAGTTTAATTCAATAAAAACCCAAATTCAACATTCGTTAATTAATAAGAATTGGGATTCACCCATTGTTTATTCTCAAGCACTAAATAAAACTTAGCTCATATTAAAATGGAATACGAAATTAAAAATAAAGGAATTCATATTGTTTACAGAATTAAAAAGATAAAAGAACCTAATTTCCGGAATCGGAATGACTACGAACGGAGATATAGACCCTCTCCAACTCTTGTAGCTTCTTCTCCTTCCTTCAGTTGCTTCTCTCTGGTGTTTTTTTTTATCTTGCAGAATGTGAATTGTGTGTAAAATAAAAGTCCAGACCTCCTTTTATAAGTGCAAATTCGTTCTAGGGCTTGGACCAGAAAATAGAATATTAATTAAATATCCAAGCCCACTTTCTAAGCCCAAAATCCCGTAACTGCTGATACACTTTCACTAAAACGGCTTTTCCCGATGCGTTATGACTCCGATTGACCTCATTCCAGTTGCTAAAATTCCGTAACTCGATAAGGAATGATTTCTCTTCAAAGGTCAACAGCTAGATCATTGCTTAAGCACCTCGAAATCAGCAATCTATGGCCTGGAAAATGGATTTTCAGCTCTAAAAATAATATCTTCGGGATTTCTTTTCAAGTCTTGACTCTATCTTTTGATCTTTGACTTTCTCCTCGGATTCCTCTTCTAGCTAACATCTAAAACCTGTAAAATACTCACTAAAAATACCAATATTACGCGCAAAAGGTTAATAAATCAAAAATGCTAGAAATAAAAGAGGAAAATCATATTATTGCATATTTAGTCCAAAAGTCTATCGAATTAATTAAATAAACACCAAAAATGATGTCTCCTAAGGGTCGAAAATAAGAACAATTAAGGAGACATCAAGACCCCCAACTCAAACCTTTGTCGTCCCGACAAAGCAAAACAAAATAAAACAAGGGGTAGAAGTAAACGTAAGTACAAATAGAAGCTTAGCAAATAAACCTAAAGCAATTCTAAAGATAAATCTCATATAGCAAAACTTTAAGAACTAACATATACATACACTAATCATGCAAAATCAAACATAAATAATCTCAATCATAAAATTAAAGTTGCAATGCTTGAAGGTTACACTTGTACTCATATCTGTATGATGGCTATAGGGTGGTCATTAATCATAAATCGCTTTGAATGTTCCACCTAAATATTCCCTATCAACAGAAGTATAAATTCACTATGTATTTAAGAATCAAGAGGTCTTTATGGTTTTAATATTGGCTTAAGGACGGTATGGATATATATATTTGGTAAATTTGAAGTGAGCTTTTGGCTCTCTCCTCACTTACCATCCACATGTCCTCGAGCTTGAGTTACGCTCAAAAATGTTCTCTCTCACCCATTTGACGCGCTAATGTTGCGTCCCCATGTCAACCCAATTACAACTAAAATGATTTTCAAAAATATTTCACTTTGCCGATTTATTTATTTTCTTTTTATTTTTCTTTTTCATTTCTTCTCTTTTTTTTTTTTGTATAAGATACCCATGACCATCATTTTGATGTGAAAGTCATGTCTCTTACAATTTTCTTTTTCTTTATTCAATTTTTTTCTCTTTTTTTTTTTTTTTTTTTTCAAATCTCGGCAAAGGGTTACAAATAATAATATCATCTTTCATTTTTGTGCCTCAATACAAACACATATAATCCCTTCCCGGTGTAAATTCCCAAATGTGGTCCCACCACCCCAAACTCAAGCTCGAGACAAGTCTCAGGGTTGTGATTCAAGTGCGGGTCATTTGGTCATGCCTAATAATCTAAAGGATAATGGGCTTATATCGTGGCTACAAAAGAAAGGCTTAAGGCTCAAAATTGGGCTGAGACGGATAAAATTATAATATAAGGGATAGCAAGCTAAAAGGTTTCAAATGGCTAACAAAAAAACTGCCCCTATCATTTTCCTAAGTACATAGCTTGTCTTTAGTTCATATATAGGTGGGTTCTCTACTAATTAAGATTTCACGTTCTACACACCAAACATATTCCTCAAGTACAAGCTTACTTCATTTGCATTGTTCATTAATTTTTCCTATCAATTACCTATGTTCGCATGCAATTGTAAGTGCGTTCTATGTCAATCCCTAAAGTCCACTATTTACTATCATTGATTCATCAAAAGTATGCTTAAAGGGACATTTAAAATCTTCTATAGTCAAACGAAACTCCGAAAATTATTTTTATTGAAAGCAAATAAAACATATAACACATAAAAACTGGGATGAGGCAACGAACCCCACCCCAAACTCAAAAATGAGTCGTGTCCCCACGACTCGAAAAGACTCAACGCAATAAAAATAAACTAAACTAACTAAAACGCGAAAGGGATAGAAAACGTATCTTAACCAGCTCGAGGCTGGTTATCGGTGTTGCGTCCATGAACTTTCTCCTGCGTAAGAATACCATAGGTGGCGTGTTGAATTGTGCTCACCCCCATTAACATGTTTCGGAGAAGTTCTAACTCTTTTGTAACGTTTCCTAAAGACGCAATCATCTTCACTTGGTTCTCTTCTAACACCTTCACTTTAGCTTCCAACTTATCAGTTGTATGCATCTTCTTCTTTGGAGGAGCTCTAGGATTCCTTGTTGCTTTTACCACTTCATCATGAATGTTCTTGATCAAAGTTAAACCCATGCTCTCACACACTACAAGACGATCAATCTCCGCGTCTTTACGCGGAACCTTTGCGTCTAAACACAAAGTAGTGACGGTACAAGGAAATTTGAGATTTTGTTGTGAAGTAGGAATTCTAGCAAATTCCATGATGGTATCATATATCACACGAGAAACATCCATGGGTTTCTCCTCAATAATACATTTAATGAACAAAAGATGCTCCTTCTTCACTTCCGATATGTGTTTAACTCCGAAGAAGGTAGGAATTATGAAACGTGACCAAATCTTAGCACATGGTAGCAAGTTACTACTATACATCTGTCCAGGATATCTCTCTCCTTCGGGAATTGGGCGAGCCCCATCAACAATCACTTTTCCCCAAAGGGATTCATAATCAAACGAAGGTTCTTTAAGAGATTTTTGAAACGGACATATTCCGGAAAACTCGGGTAATTTCAATGATTTACGAATAAGCTCAAAGGAGAAAGGAACTACCTTTTTGCGAATAATAACAGCTTCTTTTGAGAAGGCGATTCCTTCATAAAAATCTCTCACCAAGGTAGGAATATACTCAAGCATCCTTTCTCTCAATTCCTTCCAACCCAATTTATCACAAGTAGTACCATAATCTTTATAGGCACTAGTCATAATACCCTTAGGAAGATTCATCTCCTCACCAAACTTCAAAAATTCAATTCGATCACGAACCTGAGTATCCCAAGGAACGAAGACTCTCTTAGGCTTTTGAGCCCAAGCTTTCCTACGCGGAGCTTTTGGTTGTTGCACTGGTTCTTCGGGAACTTCTTGTTCAGTTTCTTCAATCTCTTCTTCAACTTCTTCCTCACTTTCTTCATCACTCTCAACAATTAACCTGCTCTTTTTCGGATTAGCCTTACTTGGATTTTCTTTTCGTTTCGGAGCAATTGGGTTTTGGACAGTCTTTTTGGATCGCGAATCCGGAATCTCAATTGCTTGGTCTGGGCTAGCTCCAACAGTGTTCCTGTTTCTTGGTATGTTTCTTCGATAGTTACACATGGAATCTGTTCTGTTAGTCATCTCTTTTCACCCCAAACTCAAAACTTCAAATAGAGAAAAAGCTAGAGAAAAGCTTTGAAATTTGATGTTTTGAGGCTTAAAACTTGAAGGATTTGGTGGAATATGAGATGGGTTAAGGTTATTTGAGAGGGATTTTTAAAGAATTGGGCTTAATTTCAAGGTTGGGAAGAGGAAATACTTGGAGAAAAGGTGAAATTTGATGATGTTTTGGAGAGATTATGAGTTGATTTTGTGTTTATGTGATGATAGAAGGCTTGATTTGATGATTTTATAGCTGTTTGTTGATGATTTTCGGAGTAGGTGGAGGCAAGAATTCGGATTATAAGGTTTGGCTTGGAAAAGAGGCAAAAAACTAGGTTTAATGAAGTCAAAACCGCCTCTCGTAACAGCTGGCCGGCTAGCCGGCGAATCCGCCGGCATGCCGGGCGAGAGGGCGGCGGAAAAAATTACTAAATTCGACTCTTTTTTTTTTAACCTCAAAACGCAAGTATATTGCGTCGTCGCTGACGCAGTGATCAGAGAATTTGAAATCCTTGACCGGCTAGCCGGCGGATCCGCCGGCATGCCGGTGAAATCTCGATGGCGCATTTGATGACGCAGCAACCTTGCGTCGTTGCTGACGCAAGGACCAGAACCTTCTTCCTCGTTGGCCGGCTAGCCGGTCAGTTGACCGGCATGCCGGCGCTTTCTCGCTGGCGCGAATGAAGACGCAGCATTGCTGCGTTGTCGCTGACGCAGTGGTCAGGGAGTTGGGGTCTATCTGCTCGTTTGGCCGGTATGCCGGCCAGCTCGCCGGCTAGCCGGTCAAACCTGCTGTGGACTTCAATTTTTCTCCGTTTTTCCCATCGTTTGACCCCAAACTCATGACCATTATACCCCTGAAATCATCAAAAACAAACACCCTTCCTCATTTCTTAAAAATAAAACTAAAATCAACGAAAACTTTAACTAATTTATACTACGGAAATTGAAATACGTAAACTAATATACAAGAAATTGGCTTTTGTTTAACGTCGTTAAGCTCGACGGGTTACCTCGTGCTTCTAAGGAGCTTCGAGGAGGTACATGGCCTCTCCGGGATGTGGGTCTTTTGCACGATCGGTGTCTTCACCTCCATGATATATCTTTAAACGATGACCGTTCACCATGAATGTACGGTTCTCAAGTGGATGTTCTATCTCTATAGCTCCATGAGGTGTAACCTTGGTTACAATGTAAGGACCTGACCATTTTGATCTTAGTTTCCCCGGATAATTACTGAACTTCGAATTATATTTCAATACTCTTTGTCCCACTACAAAGTTCTTTTCTCGAATTCGATTATCATGCCATCTCTTAGTATTTTCTTTATAAAGCTTAGCATTTTCATAAGCATGTAATCTAAATTCATCAAGCTCATTAAGTTTCATCATTCGATTCTCACCAGCTAGCGTAGGATCTAAATTTAACTTTGCAATAGCCCAATAGGCACCCATTTCTAACTCAAGAGGTAAGTGACAAGCCTTACCATATACCATTCGATACGGAGAAGAACCTACTGGGGTTTTGAAAGCAGTTCGATATGCCCAAAGTGCATCATCTAATTTCATAGACCAATCTTTTCTTGTAGGACCAACGGTTTTTTCTAAAATAGATTTTACCTCACGATTTGATACTTCGGCTTGACCATTGGCTTGTGGATGATAAGCGGTAGACACACGATGTCTGACTCCATATTTCTCTAGAACAGTCTTCAGATACTTATTAACGAAATGAGTGCCTCCATCGCTAATAATCACCCTTGGAGTTCCATGTCTAGTGAAAATATGTGATTTTAAGAACTTAATCACCACTCTAGAATCATTGGTTGGTAAAGCCACTGCTTCTACCCACTTAGATACGTAATCAACAGCTAATAAGATGTAGAGGTTACCATTTGAAGGAACGAACGGACCCATAAAATCTATACCCCAAACATCAAATATTTCAACTTCTAATACATTATTACGTGGCATCTCATCCCTCTTGGATATATTTCCGGTAAATTGGCATCTATTACATCTTTTAGTATATTCATGACAATCTTTTATAATAGAAGGCCAATAGAAGCCAGATTGTAATACCTTAGCAGCAGTTCGATCTCCTTTGAAATGTCCACCGTAAGGTGAATCATGACACCCAGCTATAATCGCCTCAGTTTCTTCCTTGGCTACACATCTTCTTACCATTTGATCAGCACACACTCTATAGAGGAACGGATCCTCCCAAAAGAATTGTCTTGCACGGTGAGCTAATCTTTTTCTCTCTTGATAAGTTGAACCTTCAGGAAAGGAACCACTTACCACTAAGTTTGCAATATCCGCGTACCAAGGGGCTTCATAGTCACGAACTTCGAATAGATTCTCATCAGGAAATTCTTCTCTAACCGCTTCAGTACCACTATTCAACTCTGAACCTTCTAATCTCGATAGATGATCTGCAACCTGATTCTCGCACCCTTTTCTATCCTTGATCTCTAAATCAAACTCTTGAAGCAATAAAACCCATCTGATTAACCTTGGTTTAGCATCTTTCTTTTCCATAAGATATCGAATTGCTGAATGATCTGTATAAACAATAACTTTCGCTCCAAGAAGATAAGAGCGAAATTTATCGAATGAATACACAACCGCTAGCAACTCCTTTTCTGTAACTGTATAATTAATCTGAGCACCATTAAAAGTTTTACTAGCATAATAAATCGAATGAAAAACTTTCTCTTTTCTTTGTCCTAATACAGCTCCCATGCATAAATCACTCGCATCACACATAACCTCAAACGGTAAATTCCAATCTGGAGGCACTACTATAGGAGCAGAAATAAGCTTTTCCTTGATTGCTTTGAAAGCCGCTAAACAAGCTTCATCAAAAAGGAATTTGGACTCCTTTTCAAGTAAGTTGCATAACGGTTTCGCAATCTTAGAAAAATCTTTGATAAATCGCCTATAAAAGCCAGCATGGCCTAGAAAACTTCTTACCCCTTTAACAGAAATAGGAGGGGGAAGAGTTTTAATTACCTCAATCTTCGCTCTATCGACTTCCAATCCAACACTCGAAACTTTGTGACCCAGAACAATACCTTCGCGAACCATGAAATGACATTTCTCCCAGTTTAAGACCAAATCTGTTTCTTTGCATCTGATTAACACTTTCTCCAAATTGTCTAAGCACTTATCAAAATCATCACCAAATACAGAGAAATCATCCATAAACACTTCAAGAAAGTTATCGATCATATCCCAGAAGATGGCCATCATGCATCTTTGAAAGGTAGCAGGAGCGTTACACAACCCAAATGGCATCCTACGATATGCAAAAGTACCAAAGGGGCATGTAAATGTTGTTTTATGTTGATCTTCTGGAGCCACGTAAATTTGATTATACCCTGAATAACCATCCAAGAAGCAATAATACTCTCTTCCGGCTAATTTGTCTAACATCTGATCTATGAAGGGCAAAGGGAAATGATCTTTTCTGGTGGCCTTGTTCAGCTTTCTATAATCCATGCAAACTCTCCATCCAACTACCGTTCTTGAAGGAATCGCTTCATTTTTATCATTAAGAACTGTTGTCATTCCTCCCTTCTTCGGTACACACTGAACCGGACTCACCCATTCACTACTCGAAATGGGATAAATAATCCCCGCATCTAAAAGCTTGATCACCTTTTTCTTTACCACATCCTTCATAGCGGGCATTAATCTTCTTTGACCTTCAACTGAGCGTTCGTTAACATCTTCAAGTATGATTTTGTGTTGACAATAGGATGGACTAATGCCTTTGATGTCAGCAATTGTCCAACCTATTGCTTCTTTGTTTGCTCTTAACACATGTAACAGTTTATCTTCTTGAGGACCTGTTAAATTAGCTGAAACAATAACAGGTAGAGTTTCATTAGTACCTAAATACGCATACCTCAAGTGTGCTGGCAGTGGTTTTTCTTCCAATTCCGGAGGAGATTCAATTGAAGGCTTCTTTTTAGGAACAATCTCCCCCGGTTCTCTCACAGGTTCATAGGCAGGACGCCTATACTTCGGATTTTCAGAATTCAGAGCTGCTATTGTTTCAGTAAGCTCTTCCATCATCTCAGGTGAATCTAATGTTAAAGCAGCCTGCAAGATATCATCAAAATTTAAACAATTAAATACCTCTTGCGATGCTTGCTCTACTACATCCATTCTGAAGCAATCTTCCTGAGAATCTGGGAATTTCATAGCTCGAAATACATTGAATTTCACTTCCTCATCTTGTATCCTCATTGTTAATTCGCCATTCTCTACATCGATCAATGTTCTCCCTATAGCTAGGAATGGTCTACCCAAAATAATGGGGACATTTCTATCTGCATTGTATTCAAGGATTACGAAATCAACAGGAAATATAAGTGTACCTGCCTTAACAAGGACATCCTCAATGCGGCCTTCAGGATGAGCAAGAGACCTGTCCGCCATTTGCAAGACCATCGAAGTGGGTCTTGCGTTTCCAATTTTTAGCTTGTCAAAGATCGACTTGGGCATCAAGTTTATGCTAGCTCCCAAGTCACATAGCGCTTTTCCTTTCCATTCTTCTCCAATTGATATGGGAATCGTGAAACTCCCCGGATCTACTAACTTCGGAGGTAATTTACTTTGACAAATCGCGCTACACTCTTCTGGAAGACCAATCATCTCATTATCACAATAGGGCCTTTTGTTAGTGAGGGCCCTCTTCAAAAACTTCGTGTACTTAGGAATATCTCGAATCGCCTCAAGTAACGGAATATTAATACTTAGACCCTTTACCCTATTAAAGAATTTCTGAAAATCACCCAAATCACCCTTTTTCTGAACTCGCGATGGAAACGGTGGTGGAGGGCGACTACTAACAATATCATCTCTCTTTTTCGGAACTTCTCTTGTTCTCACTATTTCTTCAACCTCACTATCTTTCTCATTTTCTTTCTCTTTTTCCACCACTTCCTTTTCTTTTCTTGGTACTTCTTTCTCTTTCATAATGGGAAAAGGAGGTGGGGGAAGGTTCTTACCACTTCTCAATGTAACAGCATTACAATCTTCGCGTTGCTTCGGATTCTCAGTATCGCTTGGAAGTTGTCCTTGTGGACGTTGATTCAGTTGTTTATTGATTTGGCTTAGCTGATTCTGGAACAAACTCATATTTGCTTCGATTGCATTTTGACGTTCCATAGCTTGTGTTTGGAGAGCAATTAAACTTTCAACTGATTTCTGAAGAGTGACTACTCCTTCTTGTGGATGGGCAGGTAAGGCTTTTTGGTTTAAAGTTTCATCGTATGTATTCTGAGGAGTATTCTGAGGAGCTTGCCTTTGTACATAATTTCCCTGATTCTGTCCGCCTTGATAATTGTTGTGTGGTCTTGGATTATAGTTGTTACCTTGGGGACGCGGCTGATACGCATAGGTAGGATTGGCTGCCCCATTAGGATTTGAGTATTGAAACACAGGATGGTTTCTGTTAGGCTGATATCCATTACCACTTGAATTGAAGTTACCTCTATTGGACATGAACGTCACGGATTCTTGGTTATTTGGACAACTTTCCTCATCATGATCATCTACCTGACAAATCGAACACATATAAACCTCTTGTGCAGCGTGCACAGCTACCTTCTTACCCGAAAATCCTTCTTTCACAGCTAAAGTAAGCTGCTTCAATTGTTGCTCAATAGTATTCTGAATCTTATTCTCAAACGTAGCAAATTTCTCTTCTATATCAACATTATTCACTCCCCTAACCGGTGTTCTTACTGAATTCCACCCAACTTCATTCTTGACTGTTCTCTCTAAGATAATTTTAGCATGAGCGGGTTGAACTTGAAGAAAACCTGCACCACATAGCGTATCCAACTTCTCTCTCGACTTCCCATCAAGGCCTCTATAAAAGATCTTAAGTTGTTGTTGTTCTGAATAGCCATGATTGGGAACTCTACGTAAGCACATCTGAAATCTTGTCCAACTCTTACCCAAAGTTTCATCATATTCTTGACGGAAAAGTGTCAATTCTAATTCAGCATCTAACCTCATGTTACTTGGGTAATACCTGTCAAAGAACGCAATCTCTAATTGGTCCCAATTGGTGATCTTCGTAGGATCTTGCGTATCGTGCCATTCACTTGCTCCCTCAGTAACAAAGAACTTAAAAGCAGCAAAATACATCTGTTCTCTCGAGACCCCTTGTGTGATATACGAATCACATATCTGTTTGAATTTCTGTACTGCCCTGAGAGGATCTTCGGCTGGTCTACCACGAAAATTACCAAAATTCTGGAACTGAGCTAACATACCCGAATCTGGACGAAAACGCGGAACATTAATATCTGGAGCACCTACTCCTATAGCTGGAGCACGGAATGGAACTTCTGGAGGACCATTAGTAAACCACGGATCTTGATTCATCACTATCTGAACTTGAGGATTTGGATTCAGTGGTTGTGGAATTGGAGGAATAGCGCCTGGAGCCAAAGGTTGGCCATTTGCGCCTAGTTGACCTTGTGGATTATCTTGAAGATTGATTTCTTCCATTCTGTTACTTAACTCTTCTACCTCTAAAGCTTCTCGTTCTCTTCTTCTCTTGTTAGCAAGTCTGATCAACGATTCTGGATTACTGAGGATCGGAGGTGTTGGCTCTAGGTCCTTGAATAGCCTTCTTCGCATACACCAAACCTAAAAACCTGAAAAGAAACTAAACAAAAAGCGTAAAACTGATAAAATAAAATAAAATGCACTTATCACTAAAGGATAAACACCGTGGTCACACGCTACCGTCCCCGGCAGCGGCGCCAAAAACTTGGTGGTCCTTTGTGTGTTCTAAATAAATGCAAATAATAATCGAACCACAACCGCAAGTGTACGGTTGTCCCAAGTAGTATATCTGATAATACAGATTCGTTCCAAGGACGGAATGGTTGATCACAATGTCTAGCAAATAGTGATTGATGCACTTATGAAAATAAAAGATAGTAATATGTTTGTTTGGTTTTCGTATTAACACTAAATGAATGAAAGACAAATATTAAAATGCAAGTAAAAGCTAAAACGCAAGTAAAATGAGTGAAAACGCAATATGAGAAGTAGTACTTGAGAACGCAAGGATCCTCCCAATCTTATTTCCTAACTTATGTTATTTAAGGGCTAAATTGGTCAATTACAATGGTCGGGATTCTAAATTCCTTATACCCCCGTCAGGGTGGACTATAAGGCGATCCTAGGGTGTCACTAGTCCCGTCAGGGTAAATATGATCCACCGTTGGATGATTAAGTGTTATTACCTCATTGGCCCTAGGATTAGCTAAGCTCGTCAGAATCATTAACTTCTATCCTAGATTGAATAAATGGTTCCGTATTTAGACCCTCCGTCAGGATGATCCAATTGCCACTAATTGGAATAGCCTAAATACTATTACCTGCTCCTAGTTCATGACGCTAAAAACAGTAAATATTCATAATTTATCGAAAAGAGTAAAAGCCCTAATTTAGTTTAATTCAATAAAAACCCAAATTCAACATTCGTTAATTAATAAGAATTGGGATTCACCCATTGTTTATTCTCAAGCACTAAATAAAACTTAGCTCATATTAAAATGGAATACGAAATTAAAAATAAAGGAATTCATATTGTTTACAGAATTAAAAAGATAAAAGAACCTAATTTCCGGAATCGGAATGACTACGAACGGAGATATAGATCCTCTCCAACTCTTGTAGCTTCTTCTCCTTCCTTCAGTTGCTTCTCTCTGGTGTTTTTTTTTATCTTGCAGAATGTGAATTGTGTGTAAAATAAAAGTCCAGACCTCCTTTTATAAGTGCAAATTCGTTCTAGGGCTTGGACCAGAAAGTAGAATATTAATTAAATGTCCAAGCCCACTTTCTAAGCCCAAAATCCCGTAACTGCTGATACACCTTCACTAAAACGGCTTTTCCCGATGCGTTATGACTCCGATTGACCTCATTCCAGTTGCTAAAATTCCGTAACTCGATAAGGAATGATTTCTCTTCAAAGGTCAACAGCTAGATCATTGCTTAAGCACCTCGAAATCAGCAATCTATGGCCTGTAAAATGGATTTTCAGCTCTAAAAATAATATCTTCGGGATTTCTTTTCAAGTCTTGACTCTATCTTTTGATCTTTGACTTTCTCCTCGGATTCCTCTTCTAGCTAACATCTAAAACCTGTAAAATACTCACTAAAAATACCAATATTACGCGTAGGGATGGCAGTGGTTACGATTTTAATCCGAAACCGACGGATTACCGAACCAAATAAAAACCGATTATGTAACCGTGGCTAAATCCGTTAGGGTTTGGTTTTAAAAAGTGAAACCGATGGTTAAAACCGTTAGGTTATGGTTTTAGATTAAAAAAACCCGAAAAACCGAAAATCCGTTTTATATATATATATATAAATCTGATTTTATTTTATCTACTAAGGCTAAAATCCACGTATTTTTATATTTTGAAGTCCATCTTTCTTATATTTTTTTGATTTTTAATTATCAAAAGGTTAAAAGTCTCAACTCAACTATAGATAAGGGTGGAAATGGTTATGGTTTAAAATCAAAATCGATGAAAACTTAAACCGATTAAAAATAGATTATGCAACCATGGATAAAACCATTAGGTTATGGTTTTGAAAAATGTAACCGATGGTTGAAATTTTAGATAAAAATAAAACCAAATAACCAAAAACCCGTTTATTATCATCTATTTTTGTATATTTTATAGTAATATAGATAAAAAAGTATTTTCATATCTCAAAACTAAAATCTAAATATTGGAATTAACAAAAGAAGTAACAAAATCGTTATTTAAATAAAGATCAACAAAATATTTTATATATTGGAGATTTTTCATGTATTTGTGATCTTGTTTCAATATTTTCAATATATTTAGAGAGTTATAGTTTGGCATGTCACAAGAGCGAGGCGATGTTAGGAATCCTACTGCGAGAGGGACGCCTCGCGAGCCGGGTTATGGTTAAAATCCGAAAAACCGTTTAAAAAACCGAATCCGAATGATTCGGATATGGTTTTGAAAAGTAAGTCCGATGGTTAAATCCGTTAGGGTTTGGTTTTTGATAAATTAAATGGATATGGACATGGTTTTGAATTTTTTTGCAATAATCCGATCCGTTGCCATCCCTAATTACGCGCAAAAGCTTAATAAATAAAAAATGCTAGAAATAAAAGAGGAAAATCATATTATTGCATATTTAGTCCAAAAGTCTATCGAATTAATTAAATAAACACCAAAAATGATGTCTCCTAAGGGTCGAAAATAAGAACAATTAAGGAGACATCAGTGATATAAGGGTGTATTTATAGGTGTATAGAAGCCCTAATTCGTTTTCTTGAAGGAGAGGAAAGTATTGGACTCCTAGCCCAACTCGAATTCGTAACCCTAAAATATGAAATCAGGCCCGTTTTTGTTTTGGTCCTAACAGCTTCAATTCGTATCCGTTTGACGCGTATGAGTAGTCGAAATTCATCATCTCGGAAAGATATTTAACTTTTCTCTTGACCGATCTTCCAAATTTAATGGGGGAAAAGGTGTGATAAAATAATAGATAAATAAAGACAATAATAAAGAGCACACACCCTTGAGAACTACGGAACGAACTGCAAGTATCACAGATCGTTTGCAAGTTTTAATGATAAGTCAAGTTCGTTCGCAGGGATTGTATACGTTAGATCTACTTATATTTAACAAGCGTAGATGAATTTAGATTTTTAGATAAAAATATAAAAAGATGAATAATTATCTAATGCGATTAAAAAATAATGCAAATAGATAAATATGAATGTAAGTCTAGATAAATTAAGGTTACTAATATGAGTCTATTACTAAGTCGTTATTCTAACTTGTCACAGATTAAGCATTATATATTAACCAGGATTCTAAATCCTACCTAGCCTTTTCTAGGCTTAGGAGCAACCTCTCCACTACTAGGGATTCCTAAGTAATGATTGGTGATTAAATTAAACCTTTATGGCTATCTAGTTAGGCAAAGGATCAAAACTAGACGATTATGTGGTGTTGTCAATAACTAAGAATAATCCTAAGATTGGCCAAATCTAGGGATGGAACAATAAGTCAAAACACATAATAACAATATACGCCAAGCTCAATCAATTAAAATAACAAATAGTATTAATGAATGTAGACAAAATAATAACCCAATAATTAAAAGTAAAACTTACAAAATAAAATCTTAGAAATATGAGGAAGCCACAAATCTATAGCTAATTCCCCTAAATATAGAGAAGGTGAGATATAGAAAAGGAGTTTGTCACTCTCCAACTTCTTCTTCTTGTCTTCCTCTATAGGTCAGTTTGCATCTTGGATGAATAGCTTGATTCTAAGGGTGAATAATTAATTAAAGGACTAAGCTATTATTTAAAAGTGAGAAAATACAAGTAAGGACTAAGCCTAAGCTTGAAACTGAGAAAGGACATGTTTAAAATGGTATAAGGGTGTATTTATAGGTGTTTAGAAACCCTAATTCGTTTTCTTGAAGGAAAAGGAAAGTAATGGACTACTAGCCCAACTCAAATTCGTAGGTAGATAAGGATAATTACTGCTGACTTGTTTTTACCATATCTTCTTCGTTACTGGACCTTTTTTGACCCATAAGATGTCAAAAGAATCCGCACTGAATTATCTACGTCCCTATGAAAGGGATCTTCCAGAATCGGCTCGGTTTTGGAGTTATCACCACTTCTTTAGACGTATGTGCAGAAATTCAGATTTATTTGACAGCTTTTCCTTTTCCTAATTGAACTCTGTTTCCTTCTATCTCCAGATTTCCTCAAGATCTTCTTTCCTTATCTTTCGATTTGACTTGGAATCTACTTTATTTCCATATTATCTTTAAAGCTTCACACTAAATAAATAAATTAACCCCAATATGCTCTAAAAACAATAATTTACTAAATCAAGACTCAAAATAGGAAAGTGTAGCATTTATCAAAAAAATCAACTAAAAGACTTCCTAAATCACTAAAAATGATGTCTCCAACTAATATTAATTTATCACAAATAGGGAGACATCAAGACCCCCAACTCAAAGTTGTATCGTCTGGATACAATAAAGATAAAAACAAAGGGAAGTCTCTAAATACACACCTAGGTCAATTAAGCACAGAGGGAAGAAGATAGCAGAATATGGAGAATAGACTCAAAGCAACTACTCAGAAAATTTCATGTAATAATATTTACAAACTACATACCTGTACACTTCTCATATCCATAGTTAACACGGCTTAGAATTCAAGATCAGATTAGTTTCGCAATGTAAGAAGGATTGGGACTTTACTCGGTTCACCAAGGAAGCTATAGATTGTTCATCAAACTTCACTAGTATCCAAAGATCCACTTAACTACTCTCTAATGGCTCAATCACTTCTCGATTACATAGCAAAGAATCAAAAGGTCTTTAAGGTTGTAATTTAGGCTTAGGGATGGTATGATAAGTGTATTTGGATAATTTAGAGTGAGCTTTTGGCTCTCTCCTCACTAGCCATCAACGAATCGCCCTAGAGCTTGAGTTACTCTCATCACACGTTTCTCACTCAACCCAATGAATTCTTTGATGCACAATTTAGCATCCCCAATAACCCAATCAAAGCATAAGATGTTCACATAAAAATTCCTCTTTGCCGGTCCGAATATATATTCTTTTCAATTCAATTTTTAGTTTATTTTGTATAGCTATGACTCTCTTTTTAATGTTCGAGATATCACGCTATTTTTTCATATATATATATATATATTTCTTTTCTTTTTATGCCCTTGTTGGCAATTTTAGCTCGTAGCTTCTTTTTCATTCACTATTACCCCGGCAAAGGGTTACAATATAAACTTGTGAATCCTCATCAATATAATAACAGAGCGCAATTAATAAGCTCAAAAATCCCAACCCAATAATATTTCCCATAATGGTGGACCCACCACCCCAAACTCAAGCTCTAAAACAATTGTCTATGCATCGCGATTCGAGTGCGGGTCATATGGAAAAGTCCTAAAATCTAAACGGATATGGCTTATAACGTGGCTAAATAAAAAGGCTTTAGAAAGGCTAGAAGGGGCTGAGAAGGATATAACATATTAAATCAAATAACAAGGTGAGAAGGTATAAAAAGGCTTCAAGTGGCTTCAATATGAATAACTGCCTTAATCATTTTCTACACCATGCAATTTCGTTATTTTCTTACCTTTAGCACTTTCATCAAATGGGTTTGTCAACTAGCTTGGATCTCACAGCCTACAAACCACTCATGGATCCCTGATATCGAACATACTTTCTATCGCATTGCTAACTAATCTTTTCTTTACTATCAATGTGTGTTTTCCTGCAAATACTCAAAGCATACAAAATAAAATAGCTCATAAACATACTACTTTCTATCATTAACTCACTGAGCTTATGCTTTCAAGCTATTAAACACACTCTACATACATCTAATCCTTCAAAAAAAATTAATTTCTACCTAAAAACAGAAAAATGGAGATGAGAGACAACGAATCCCTACACCCCCAACTCAAAAATGAGTCGTGTCCCCACGACTCGAAAAGACTCAAAAATAAAATAAAAGAAAATTAAAATTTTACAGATATTGCACATAAAGAAATGGTAAGGAAGAAAGAAAACATACTCTTCGAGGCTATTTACCTCGCCTGATCAATGCCCGGAGTAGGGTGCAGTGCTTTCATGTATGAAAACTTCTATGTATCACCAATTTCGCTTTCCCTTACATCCTCTTATGCTCCATCCCAATCAATCACACTCTATAAATCTCTTGTTTATCTTCTTCCAACTTTGCTCTTGAATAATCTCTCATGTGACAGTGTTCATCCAGGAATATGTTTTGAACACAGTTACTAGCGTCCCAGAAGATTTTGTTCATCTTAGGTAAAGGACTATCGATTGTAGAGGTTGTAGTGTCTTCCTTATGAAAGTTTAAACCTTTTTGCTCTTTGAATTCACCACAGCTAGCTTTCCTCTATTCTCTTGATCCGATTTACCTTGTAGTTATTCCCGAACTAGTACCCATCTCAATTGAAATCTTCTTGATCTTACCCATTACCTTGCTTTGATTCTTCATATCTCATAACACTTGATAATATCTCTATTCTCTTCATCATCTCTTTTGACGCCCAACTCAAAGCCTTGAGCACTCTTGAAATTTGTAATTCTTTATCATAGGTAGAACAAGCTTTAATTGGGGTAGGAAAGGTGTTAGGATGATAATTCTCTATGTGGGTATGATTGAATCAAGCTTTGGTGATATGGGTTTAAGGATTTTTAGAAGAAGATTTTGAAATTCATGGTTTTGATTCTTGGTTTCTAGATGTTTTGATATGATTTGGGTGATTGAATCTTTTTTGTAATGATGTAGGGAAGGATTTGGATGAGAATTGATGGTGATTTGGTTGTGTTTTGATGTTAGGTGAAGGTTTTTTGAAGCTTTAATGGAGTTGGGAGAGGTTTGTGGAAGAAATAGAGGCTTAAGTATTAAGAAATTCGTGCAATAACTAACCTTCTCCTCAAAACCCTTCTTATAATCTTTTGTTAATGAATCTGGTGGCGGGCTACCGTGTATCGCATGACACTACTGGATTTCAATTTTTCATTTTATCTCCAAACCAATTTTTCTCTGCTCTATTGGATAGATCTCAAAAAATATGCGATTTAGACTCGAGAAAAAATGAATTCCGATACCCGAGCGCAAAGTTATGCCAGTTTGAAGATTTTGTAAATTTTTTCACGCTGATAGGTGCGGTGTACCGCAAAAAGCTTCTGTCCAGCCCTTTTTAACTCCGAAAAATTTCCATTTTTTCGCCCCAAACTTGAACACATCAAAACACTCATATCTTCCTCCTTAATGCAATATACACTTAAAAACACATAAACTCACTAATCCAAACAAAAAGAAAAAAATATAAAAACATAAAATACTATGGGATGTCTCCCAGGAAGCACTTTTGTTTAACGTCTTTCAAAGTTCGACGTGTTACCTCGATTATCTCATGAAATTTTCCAGGTTTGGTGAGACCTTATTGATGGAGTCTTCTTGCGGAATATGCATGGGCTGTGGTGGAGCTCAAACTTGATAGCTCGAACCTTCTTATAGAAATTTTGACTTCGGGCCCCATGAATATTTGTATTGCTTGTAGCGTAATAGTTCTCCATACCTAGGAAACCTGAAAAGAGACGGAAAGGAAAAGCGCGTAAAATTGAAAACAAATAAAAACTTCTACACTAAATAAACACAAATAGACTAACTTAAAGATAAATCCCCGGCAGCGGCGCCAAAAACTTGGTGGGGGCAAAGGTGTGATAAAATAATAGATAAATAAAGACAATAATAAAGAGCACACACCCTTGAGAACCACAGAACGAACTGCAAGTATCACAGATCGTTTGCAAGTTTTAATGATAAGTCAAGTTCGTTCGCAGGGATTGTATACGTTATATCTACTTATATTTAACAAGCGTAGATGAATTTTGATGTTTAGATAAAAATATAAAAAGATGAATAATTATCTAACCGATTAAAAAATAATGCAAATAAATAAATATGAATGTAAGTCTAGATAAATTAAGGTTACTAATATGAGTCTATTACTAATTCGTTATTCTAACTTGTCACAGATTAAGCATTATATATTAACCAGGATTCTAAATTCTACCTAGACTTTTCTAGGCTTAGGAGCAACCTCTCCACTACTAGGGATTCCTAAGTAATGATTGGTGATTAAATTAAACCTTTATGGCTATCTAGTTAGGAAAATGATCAAAACTAGACGATTATGTGGTGTTGTCAATAACTAAGAATAATCCTAAGATTGGCCAAATCTAGGGATGGAACAATAAGTCAAAACACATAATAACAATATACGCCAAGCTCAATCAATTAAAATAACAAATAGTATTAATGAATGTAGACAAAATAATAACCCAACAATTAAAAGTAAAACGTACAGAATAAAAGCTTAGAAATACGGGGAAGCCACAAATCTATAGCTAATTACCCTAAATATAGAGAAGGTTTGATGTAGAAGAGGAGTTTGTCACTCTCCAACTTCTTCTTCTTGTATTCCTCTATAGGTCAGCTTGCTTCTTGGATGAATAGCTTGATTCTAAGGATGAATAATTAATTAAAGGACTAAGCTATTATTTAAAAGTGAGAAAATACAAGTAAGGACTAAGCCTAAGCTTGAAACTGAGCAAGGACATGTTTACAATGGTATAAGGGTGTATTTATAGGTGTTTAGAAACCCTAATTCGTTTTCTTGAAGGAGAAGGAAAGTAATGGACTCCTAGCCCAACTCAAATTCGTAGGTAGATAAGGATAATTACTGCTGACTTGTTTTTACCATATCTTCTTCGTTACTGGATCTTTTTTGACCCATAAGATGTCAAAAGAATCCTCACAGAATTATCTACGTCCCTATGAAAGGGATCTTCCAGAATCGGCTCGGTTTTGGAGTTATCACCACTTCTTTAGACGTAGGTGCAGAAATTCAGATTTATTTGACAGCTTTTCCATTTCCTAATTGAACTCTGTTTCCTTCTATCTCTAGATTTCCTGAAGATCTTCTTTCCTTATCTTTAGATTTGACTTGGAATCTGTTTTATGTCCATATTATCTTTAAAGCTTCACACTAAATAAATAATGAAACCCAATATGCTCTAAAAACAATAATTTACTAAATCAAGACTCAAAATAGGAAAGTGTAGCATTTCTCAAGAAAATCGACTAAAAGACTTCCTAAATCACTAAAAATGATGTCTCCAACTAATATTAATTTATCACAAATAGGGAGACATCAAAATTACTCACCGATTTTGAGATATAAGCTGATTTGTGGCCATGGGTGGTGAAATTCAGATTTATGACAGCTTTTCCTTTTCCATATTTTAGCTTATGTTTCCTTATCTCCAATTTCCATACTTATCTTTTTTCCTTATCTCTTAGTCTTTGACTTGGACTCTAATTAATCTTCATAATTATCTTTAAAGCTTCACACTAAATAAATAATTAAACCCAATATGCTCTAAAAATAATAATTTACTAAATCAAGACTAGAAATAGGAAAGTGTAATATTTCTCAAGAAAATCGACTAGAAAGACGTCTAAATCACTAAAAATGATGTCTCTAACTAATATTAATTCATGACAAATGAGGAGACGTCACTTTCTATCTAAGTTTCTTTGGGATGTATATGTTTTAATCTGATTCTAGCTACTTAACCATATATTTGATTTATGTGCTTTGAATTATTGTCTGTCCTAAATCTGACCACTTTAGGATTTGCTAAGAGTAGTTAGATGGTCGCCCGGAAGGGGTGTCTAATTATTGAAACACCACATAAACATCTAGAATAAGGAATTGGTCCTGACAACACCAGCCTAACTAGATAGTCATTGAGGTTTATTTTCATCACCAATCGTCATTAGTAGGTACGACTACACCTAGGACCCAAGTGGCGCAGGTTAACCCTTTATGAGTTCCCTCGAGATTATGAGGTTGCCACCCTAGTTCGCTCTCCGGGAATAGGGGGAATTTAGAATCCTGACTACATATATTAGAGTTATTGTCTCCCTTATAAACTGAAATTGATAGAAAGAATTAGAAGGATTAGTGCATACTAGCAAATACCTAAGTTATACTCTCTCACCTTTTTCTTTCGTATTTAATTATTTGTCATTTAATTTATTTAGTTATTAATCTCATCTCTTAATCAATCGTATTTTCTATCCTTTAATTAATTATTGCTACTCTAATTTATTTACCCATCTGTGTAACACATTTAAGTCCATGAGGAACAAATCTTCTTATCATTAAAACTTGCATACGTCCTGTAATACTTGTGATACCGTGCTTGTCTAGGGTGGTTAGTGCATTGTTTTCTAGGTTTATTTATCATATTTTTATCACACCCTAGGCGACACCAACGAGATACGAGTAGCTACACAATCATCATCATACAATGAGGTAATGGATCCACAAACTTTGAAGAACGTTTGGAATAATAATGTTCCGACTAAAGTTAGGATCTTTGCATGGAAAGGATATATAAATGTGAATTTAGCTAAACAAAGATGTGCAACATCGAAATCATGAGGTAAAAACAGTTTAGCACCTTTTGTTAACATGATCGAAAATCAAGCAAATTTGTGCAGTATCAACAACACAAACAAGAATATATAACAATATGGAAAACAGATTGGGAGATTGGCTAGTAAAAAAAATCACATATGTTATCTAAAGAAAATCATCAAGACATATATTCACTTAACTCTTTGGAATATTTGAAAATCAAAGAGAGAAGGTTCATGGACATGCAAAGTTTGAAGTTAACAATACTATTTACAGGTCAGTAATGTTATGGAAGAATTGGGAATAAGGAAGGCAAACAAACACACAACACCAACAAGCTACATCAACAAAGAACAAAGTGTTGAGTGGTGAAAATATATATTTCTTTTGTAATGCGCCTTTTAAGTAAGTGTGGGAACCAACGAGATTGATAGTTAAAAAACACAAAATTGATAATCAAATTCACATACATTGGTAAAAACTTCTCTACTCCTCTTCAGTGGAAGGAGAAGTCATGACAGTTATTCATGCAATTAGGATATGCAAACAGTTTCACGGATTGAGTAAAACAATATATTCTGACAATCTTGAAATCACTTAAGGTATCAGGTATCAGATGTCTGTAAAACGATAAGAGACAATCTCATCTCTTTCAACCATGTCTCATGAAACACAAATACAATGACATACACCATGGATAGGAGGACAAGCCTGTAAGTCTTTGGGCACACCAACACGACGTCATATAGCTTTCTCAGTTTAAAGATAGATTAATTTTCGTCTAACTTTCTAAATAATTATTCTCTCATCGTACTTGGTTTCATTTCTTTTCTTTTTTTTAGTCGAAAGTAAAAATTCCATAAAAATCACAAAATATTACAAGTTAGCCTATTCCTGTAGGTTCAAAGTCAAGCCTAATCAACGAAGCTAATTGGGAAGGAGGGTGGCTACTCCAAAGGCCAAACAAATCTCCTTTAAGCTTATGTTTGGCCACCCAATCCGCTATCCTATTCTTTTCTCTCCTAACAAAGGAGATTTTCAAGTTATATAGATCTTTACAAAACATAATGTTTTTAACCAAAACCTTAGTCAAGCTAGATAAGTTACATTTAGCATTAATTTGATCCACTAATCTAGAGTTATCACATTCAATTTGGACACTTCCAATTGGGTATCTCGAAGCCATCTCACAAGCTGCCAATACACCAAAACCTTCAACTTCCTCTATTGAATATGTAAAAGAAGTTCTCGCAAAACCTTCCACCATCTGTCCTCTCTCATTCCTTAGAACACAAGCAAAAGAAAATTTGTTAGCTTTAAGTAAAACTGATGCATCAGTATTAATTTTATACTTCCCATTAGGAGGAGGGTCCCATTTGAGGTTATCAGTAGAATTAACCTCAATTGAATCATTTAAATTAAGTAATTCCGAATTAACATTTCTAGAATTCAAAACTCCAAAAATATTATCTGGGATAATATTTTGAGTAGCCTCAGAGATGTTAAAATTAGCATTTTTATACTCATCATAGGCCAGATTGCATTTCTGTAAAGTAAGTATAGGGTCAGGAGAGATTCCTTTAAACAAATATTCATTTCTTCCTTTCCAAATAAACCAGCAAATGTTCATAGTTACTTCACTAAGATCAGTGAGTATATCTGTTCTGTCAATGGAGCAAAGTCTCAAGAAAGAGATCCATTTAATAAAGTTATTCGAGGGCTCAGCTGTTGATAAAAAAGACAAGGGACTAGCTAGCCATACAGCTCTAGCCCAAGAGCAATGAAAGAGTAAATGTTCAACTGTTTCATCAAAGCAACCACAAAGTTCACATTTAGGGGAAGGAGAGGACCTCCTCTTAAACCTGTTAACATTAGTAGCAAGACCATCACCACAGCATTTCCAAATAAAATTTCTAATTTTAGGAGAAACTTTTAACTGCCTAATGAAGTTCCAGTCAATAGTTTCAAGTCTAAAAGAGGTGAATCCTTTATTACTATTTTTTCTAACTTCAAGGACTTTTTGAGCCTTCCATATCTGGTTATAACAATCCTTCACTTTAACATCTCCACTCATGGAACCAATCCAAAAGGGAGTATCAATACAGTAAAAGGAGGGAATGTTAATAGAACAGATGGTTGCTACAACTGAGTCCTCAAATAAATATTGTAAGAGAGGGACATTCCATACCTTAGAGGGTAGAATTAAATCTGAAACAAACTCAAATTCACAACCTGAAGGTTTAATAATATATGGTTCCATAGGGATCCATTTATCCCTCCATATAGAGATTTTTTCACCATTTCCAATAGACTAATGAATTTTATCAAGATAACAGTTTCTCCCCTCTATTAGGCTTTTCCAGTCCCAAGAGCAATTGCATTTCAGAGAGGCCTCAATGAAGTCAGTTTCAGGAAAATATTTTCCTTTGAAGACTTTATGAGTAAGAGAGTTTTCATTGTTGAGAAATTTCCATGCATTTGAAGACAACAAAGCAAGGTTTTGAGTATGGAAGTCCTTAAAACCCAGTCCACCATCTTCTTTAGCAGTCATCAAAGTTTGCCATTTAATCCAATGACATCTAGATTCACCTTGATTATTCCAATAGAAGTTAGAAACCAGAGATGTAAGATGAGATGTCAACTTTTTAGGAATCAAGAAGACTGACATAATATAGTTTGGTATAGAGCCTATAATGGCTTTAATAAGTATCTCTTTCCCACTTTTGGATAATAATTTAGTTTCCCAATTGTCCATCCTCTTCATAATCATTTCAATAAGCCATTCCAATGATTTAACTTTGGAGATTCCCCAAGAAGAGGGAATACCTAGGTATTTACCAAGATCTTGTAGTTGATTCATTCTAAGCAAAGAGCTTAGTTTATTTTTCACCTCAGGAGGGGTGTTTTTACTAAAAAGAACACCACTCTTATCTAAATTTAATTTTTGACCAGAAGCAAAGCAATACCAATTAAGAACTGTAACAAACATCTCAATATTATATTCCTCAGCTTCTAAAAAGAAAAGACTATCATCTGCAAAGAGCAAATGAGTTAACATAGGAGCTTTAAATGCAATTTTAACACCTCTAAGAAGATCCATTTGAACATAATATTCAATAAGATAGGATAATGCTTGTGTCACAATACAGAATAAGTAATGAGAGATTGGATCTCCTTGTTTAATACATTTATGAGGTTCATCAATTGAGTGAAATTCACCATTAATTTTCACCTTATAAGAAACTGATGATATACAATTTTCAATCCACTGAATCCAAATTTGATGAAAACCCATATATCTCATTAAATCTAACAAAAAATCCCATTCAATGTTTTCATAGGCCTTAGACATATCTGCCTTAATGGCTAATGAAATTTTTTTTGAAGTTCTTTTGTTTTTAAGAAAGTGACTAACTTCTTGGGCAATCAAAATATTTTCAAAAATTGATCTACCTGGAATGAAAGCAGTTTGAGTTTCAGAAACAATCTTATCCATCCAAGGTTGTAATCTTGTTGATAAAATTTTAGAGTTAATTTTGTAAATGAAATTTGCGCAGCGAATAGGCGTGAATGAAGCAACAAAATCAGGAGATCTGATCTTAGGGATTAGCGCAATAATAGTATAATTAATATCTTTCAGAGAAGTATTATTAGTCATGAAATCTTCCACCAATGAAAAGACATCAAACTTAATTTCATTCCAAAATTTTCTAAAGAAGAAGCCTCCAAAGCCATCAGGGCCTGGAGATTTATCAGATCCCATAGCCCAAACCGCATTTTTAACCTCCTCCATAGTAACCTTGCAAGTTAAGCATTCATTCATTTCTTCTGTAACATTCTTTTTTACCCTATGGAGTATAGGTTCATTATATCTATTTCCATCTGATTTAAAAACTTTATTGTAATATGATTTTACCTCAGAAATAATCTCATCCTTACCATAAAGCCAATCTCCATTCTCATTTTTTATTTGAGAAATTCGATTTAAATTTCTTTTTGCCTTGGTAATAGCATGATAGTACTTTGTGTTTTTTTCACCCAATTTAAGCCACATATTTCTAGATCTCAATTGCCAGTACATTTCCTCTTTTTTCCAATGAGATTCCAGATCAAAATTAAGCTTTTCCAGCTTAGTTTTGTTAATATCCGAGTAGGGACCATTAAATAGCTTCTCAATCTGAGCTAAGGAAGATTTTATGAGTAGTCTATTATTTAGAACCCTCTTCCTAGCCCAGAGAGAAACATATTTATTAATATGTTTGAGTTTAAGATCAAATTTGAGGACACCTGAGAAAGAATCAAAGATTTTAGTACTCCATTTATCAGAAATAAGTTTACAAAATGATTCATCAACCAACCAACTTTTATCAATCATGAAGAGCTTCCTAGAAGTTTTAGAGATACCATGATTTAATATAATAGGAGAATGATCTGAGCCCACAGGAGGTAACACTGAGCACCAAGAGTTTGGAAATTTTGAACCCCATTCCTCATTAATAAGAATCCTATCAAGCTTTTGTTTAATGAGTTGGTTGCCACTTCTCTTATTAGACCAAGAGTAGTTACATCCCTTATCTGATAACTCAATAAGATTGTTAGAACAAATAGTAGAATTAAATAAATCCATTAAATTCTTATGTGAATTACAAATTTCACCTCCCAACTTTTCAGAAGGAAATCTGATGATATTGAAATCTCCCATAATACATCTACACAAAGCAGTCTGAGGGAGAAGATTGATCTTTTCCAGGAATAAGGATTTATAAGCATCAACTGGAGGGCCATATACAAAAGCCATTTCACACTTACCCATCATATAAAAATCATATAGGCAGTGAATTAAGTTCTTTTCAGAACTTATAATATTAAATTTTTCTGGTATTTTAGCAAAAATTGCCAAACCACCAGATAATCCTAAAGGGTCAATAAATTCAACTAAACTTAAACCAAGTTTAGTACTAATTTTATAAAGAAAGGAAGATTTATTCTTAGTTTCAGAAAGGAAAAGTACCTCAATTTGGTGAGCCTTAACCATGTCAACTAGGCTCATTTCTGTCAAGGTAGTTGCAACACCTTGACATTTCCAAGCTAGAATCATCTAGGGTTTTGGGGTTGATTTGGGTCAACCCCGCAAACCACTTCAGAGTCAAAAGCTTCCAAATTACCTACATCCTCCCACTTAACCTAACCATCTTCTGTTTCATCATTTGCATAGTCCAAAGCATCTGCCATCTCATCATCTTCTCCCTTTAGGGGAGAAGAGAGAGTTGCAGGAACTTGAGACACTTCTTCATCATCTATGGGGAGACCAAGATCAGATCTCACTTGAAGTGTGCGGATTTTGTTTCTTTCCAAAGAGCCAAAGCAGATATTCTTATTTGAGTTAAGAGTAATAAAGGGATCAATAAGAACTTTAGGGCTGAAACAAAAGGCTTTTTTAGGCTGAGGCCCACAGAGATAATTAACCTCTCCTGGGCTAAGAGGCCTAATATCAGTTTTAAAAGCAACCCCTCCTGATATATTGAGGCCCAAGTCAGTTTTGGGCATAACAATGATAGATTGAACCAAATTTCCTTGCTCAATTTTAAATTTCTCCTCAATATTCTCAATCTTACTATTGATAACCTTATTTTTGTTTTTCAAAGGCCTTTTAGTCCTCTTCTTTCCAGGCTGTCCTATATTCTCAGCTTTGAATACAAATTGTTTAGCTTTATTCTCATTTTCTGAATATCTAATCCAGTTACCAAGTTTGTTGATGAGCTTTGTAGGATTATCACAATTCTTTTCTTCATGATATAAGATACCACAAATATGACAGAAGTCAAAAAGTTTTTCGAATTTAAAGGATATCCACACTGATTGACCACTTGAGATTTTAAACATAAACCCAGAAGAGAGTGGGTTTTTAATAGCAACATTAACTCGAGCTCTAACAGTTTTATCATCTTTAAAATTGTTAGGGTCAGGTAATTCAACCGCAATAACTTTCCCCAACCTAGAGGCTATCTTAGCAAAATTAGCTTCTTTAATGAAAAGTGAAGGAATACCATAAATACGAATCCAGAATGAAGTTTCATCAAGGAGTAAAGGGTTCTGTAAGCATTCATCGAATTTTTGCACAAGAACATGAAATCCAAAAACATGATAGGGTCTATTATTCCAGACAATTTCTAGATCCTCTTGTTTCTCAAAGCTAATCACACAGAGGTTAGATCCACGTTTATCTAATGAAATCTTACCAGAGATACCCCAATATTGGATAATAACTTTCTTTAAATAGTTGAGATTGATGTTTCCAGAAGCAATAACTCTAACAAACAGTTTCGGCTCCTCAAAAGCGGCATAAATAGCTTCTCTATCAGGCGAGAGAGTAAAGTCTTCCTCTGTCCCATTCATCCCATCATCTTTAAAGAGCGCCATAAAGACGGAGAGAGGGAAGATCAAGATCAGAAGATAAAAGTGAAAGTAAATTCAAAAAAGAAGGATATAGAAACCCTAATAAATCTGATATTAGCAAAAGTAATATAGATTAAATCAAACTTCATAGATCGGGGAAAAGAGGGAGAGAGTAGTGTAGGGTGAGAGAGGGAGTCGAATAGGGTAAAAGGAAGGAGGTTTTACTGATGGTTAAGGGTTTTACGGTGGCGGAAGCGATGGGTAGGGTAGGTCGGGGTTGGCATCTCGGGATGCGGGTCAGAGAGCGTTTTTGTAAGTAATTTTTTTTTTTTTGTTCCAAACGCTTATATTAAAACCATAAAACATTACAAACTAAGAGTTAGCCTATCCCCGTAGGGGACGAATCAAGGCCTAACAAAAGTGCTAAAGAAGTAGGGAAAGGGCTTGCACAAAAGTCAAGAGACTCACCAAAGGGTAAATTTTTGCAAGCCCAATCCGCTATCAAATTTCCATCTCTCTTAACAAACGAGAAGGATGGATTACAAAATTCGGAAATGTAGTAAATACTCTTAATTACATTTTGAATACAAGGAGAACTAAAACCAAAATTGCTAACTAAGGGTCCTATAACTAAAAGGCAATCACTTTCCACAATGCAATGAAAGTTATGGAGCTCCTTTGCCCATAGACACGCCTTGAGGACACCTAAACCTTCAGCTTCTAGGACACTGTCAGCATTAATTCTCCAAGCTTCACACTTTAAAACTCGTCCTTTATTATCCCTGGCAACACACGAAGTAGTAGATCTCATTTTAGTAAAGGAGGCATCACAGTTAATTTTAATAGAGTTATTAGAGGGTGGGATCCATTTACTAACTTGCTTAATCTTTTTGTTAAGGATCTTCGATTCCTTAGTTACATTATTATCCAAAGTTGGATTTTTGTTACCCTTCAGTTTAGATTTTACATCATTAGGGTTTTTTTGTATATTCCTTTCTTCCACCTTGATTTTATCTTTCAATTTTGCAATCAAGTCCCTCCCAAAGGTGGAACTATCATTTTTGTCCAAAATTGCGAGATATTCAGCCCAACATAATTCAGCTTTCCTCACAGTATTTAGTGGATCAATTTGTGTATAATTAAATAAATTAGCATTTCTATCCTTCCAAATGTGCCACGCAAGTATACATATCTTCTCAAAGGTATAATCATTTTTCATATTTAGATTAACACTCTCATTAATAAAATTAGCCATCCATACATCCAATTTCTTGGAGTGGTTGCTAATTCTTAGAGAGAGTGGGGATGCCAGCCACGTGGCACGCGCCCAATCACAGTCAAAGAGCATGTGTTCCACATTTTCAGTTTCCTTATAACAGATTTGACAAACCTTAGATTCTTTACATTTTTTTAAGTAAAGGTTTTCCGAAGTAGGGAGGATGTTTTTTATAGCCTTCCAGATAAGGTTTTTCACCTTAGGTGGGGTTTTCATATTCCATATTTTCTTCCAAACAATTGGATTTGTAACATGGGAAGTTGAAGGTTTAGCTTTCCTTTTTCTATTTTCTATTTCAATTTTCTTGTTTTTCATATGTTGGTAACCTCTTTTAACCGTATATAGACCATCAGGACTAAGGGTCCAGTAAATCACATCAGGCATCATAGTAAGGGGAATAAATGTTTTTAAAATTTTTTCATATTCATTTTTTTGGAAGTTACTTTTGAGTTTTCCTATATTCCATTTTCTTTCTCCTGGGACAAGTAGATCAGAGACTTTTTCCAGTTTTGTATCAATAGGTTTCACAATATCATCACTATTAGGTATCCAGTGGTCTATTTGGGGGTTAATGTCCTGCCCATTACCAATTTTCCATTTTAAATGGTTCTTAATAGCATCTCTACCTGTAATAAGGCTTTTCCAGCCCCAAGAGGCTTTATTGCCTAAATTGGCGTGTAAAAAGGTTTTATTAGGGAAGTATTTTCCTTGTAATATTTTATATAAAAGGGAATCTTTATTATTAAGTAGGTTCCAAGCTTGTTTCGCAAGTAAAGCTTCATTCATGATATTTATATCTCTGAAGCCCAAGCCACCAGTAAATTTACTATGGGTTACATTTGACCAATTGGTCCAGTGTATACCCTTTTTATCCTTAGAACCCCACCAAAACTTAGCTATTTTCATGGAAATAGTATCACAAAATTTTTTTGGGAGTAGAAAGGAAGACATGAAGTAATTAGGGATGCTTTGAAGCACTGATTTAATAAGTATCTCCTTTCCAGCATCTGAAAGAAATAAATTTTTCCAGTTGATTGTTTTTTTAATAGCTTTTTCCACCAATGAATTTAATTCCCTAACTTTAGATCTACCCCATTCCGTGGGTAAACCTAGATAGATGCCAAGGTTATTAGTGATTTTCATATTTATTTTCGAGGAGAAAATGTGTTGAATAAAAAGTGGGGTATTGTTACTAAATTTAACCCCACATTTATTCAAGTTTAAGGTTAACCCAGAAGCATACCCAAACTTATTAATAACATCATTAAATGCCTCAGCATCTTTATTATTTGCTTTCAAAAAGAACACACTATCATCAGCAAAAAGCAAGTGAGTCAAAGATGGTCCATTTCTCGAGATTTGGATTCCCTCGAGAAGGTTATTATCCATTTTGTTTTTAATAAGATCATTTAGAGATTGAGTGACAAGGCAGAATATGAGAGGGGATAAGGGATCCCCTTGTCTAAGTCCTCTTTGGGGTTTATTCAATTTATTAGGTTGCCCATTTATAAGGATGGAATATGAAACTGTAGAGATACAGTTCATGATCCACTTGGAATCAAATCCAAGTTTTTTCATGAGAAGTGAAAGAAAGTCCCACTCAACATATTCATAGGCTTTTTGTAAATCTGCTTTAATAATCATACTGTAATTTTTTGATTTTCTTTTTTCTTTAATATAGGTACAGACCTCATGAGTAATGTAGGTATTCACTTGAATACTTCTGCCTGGTATGAAGGCAGATTGGTTATTATCCACTATAGAACTCATAAGGGGCTGTAGCCTATTGACAAGTAGTCTCGCAATAATTTTATAGATGAAATTAGAGACACTAATGGGTCTATAGTGCTTTATAGTACCAGGCTTATCAACTTTAGGGATAAGAGAAATAAAGGTATGATTTAGTTCCACAAGGCTCGCATTATTATACCAAAAGTTATTGATAATCTTAATAACATCCAATTTAATAATTTCCCAATAATTCTTATAAAAGAAACCGGGGTAGCCATCTGGGCCTGGTGCCTTAAAGGCTCCTAGCTCAGAGACTGCCATCTCAATTTCTTTAATAAGAATAGGTTTGAGAAGGATTTCATTCATAGTCTTTGTAATTTTAGGCTGTATTACATCAAGAATAGAGGTAAAATCTCTAGGGCCCACAGTGTTATAAATATTATTAAAATAGTTCATAATATTATGGTTAACCTCAGTTTGGTTGTTTAACCAAATGCCTTGATCATCCATTATAGTAGATATTTTGTTAAAGTATCTTCTTTCTTTAGTAGTAGCATGGAAATAGGAAGTATTTTTATCTCCTTTCTTTAACCAGTTAACTCTAGACCTAGCAGCCCAAAATTTTTCTTCTATAGTCCAAAGTTTTTCAATCTCCTTTGTAATATAGTTATACTCATCCTTATCAGTATCTAGTGTGTTATTACTATTAATAATATTTCTTAGTCTATCAATATAATGATCTATTTTCTTTCTAGTATTTTTAAATTTTCTTTTGCTCCAAACTGTAAGAATTCTCCTACACATATTCAATTTAGTAATCAAGTTACCTTTAGTAATAGTACTAATATTGTTTCTGGATTTCCAGATATTTTCAATAATTTCTAGACATTCTTTTTCCTCAGACCAAAAGTTTTCAAAGTAAAATCTCTTGTATTTTTTATCACTTTCATCATCAAAGTAGAGAATAAGAGGACTATGGTCAGAGCCTATAGCAGGTAAGGCATTAATGTAAGCATTGGGGAAAAGGTCAGACCAAAGTTTATTCATCAAATTTATATCAAGCAACATTTTTATCAGATGGTCTTTATCCCTTCTATTGGACCATGTATAAGCACAGCCCTTATTGTTCAATTGTAAAAGTTCTAATTTTTTTATAAAATTATTGAACTTTTTCATATTCTTTTTAATAGCATAATTACCACCGAAATTCTCACTACTAAATCTGATGAGGTTAAAGTCACCTATAAGATTCCAAGGTAGGTTATTATTAGGCATACAGAGTTCAATATTTCTTAAGCAAGCATCTTTATTAGCATCTAAAGGTGCCCCATAAATAAACGTGGATATGAATTTAGTACCATCAGCTTTAGTAAGTTCACAATTTATAAGATTTTCATTTTTACTAAGAATTTTAATAAGGTCTTTACTCTTCGCAAAGATAGCCAAACCCCCACTAAGGCCCACTGGTTCAACAGTTGTAATGAGGGACATTCGTAATGGTTTTTCAAGTTTCTTAAGAACAGAGAATACATTTTTAGTTTCCGAAAGAAAGATTACCTCCGGGTGATATCTTGTGGAGATATCAAGAAGGGTCTGGACCGTCAGGGGAGTGCCAATCCCCTGAACGTTCCAGCTTAGATGTATCATTGAGTGGGATGGGATTGAATCAGGTCAATCCCGCAAACCTCCCCTTCTTCGGGTACTTGTTCTGAATGGTCTCCCACTGCATCATTGTTTGACTTATCCTCAGTTGTATCAGCATTAAATTGAATCATAAGAGGGCTAGGCTCCTCTTCATCTTGTGGTTGAAGTTGTTCCACAGCTTCTTGAACAATTAACTCATTCCTGAAGGATGGATCAGGAATCTTTGATCTGGTTTTCCATAGCTTCTCATTTCTTCTTTTATTTTTACTAATATTCTGCTCCAATAGACGTTTAACCCTATGCCGATTGAAATTACTTGATTGACCCATAACTTCATCGGTAGGGAGATCTTCAGATATGAAGAAATTTTCAACATTTTGGTTGGTAGCCTTATTAACTGTGGTAGTTGTTGTTGTGGATTTTATAGTTGGTAGAGGGGTATGTAGTGGTTTGGTATTAGGTGGTGTTTGAGCTTGGTTGAGATTTGAGGTTATCGGTTGGATAGGTGAAGAAGACGATAGGTTAGGGTTTTCGAGAATTGGGGATGTTGAGACGAAATGGTTTGGGATAATATTTGTGTTTGGTGTTTTGGATAGATTGGGTGAGTTATCTGGTTGGTTTGGGTTAATGTTCGGATATGGGGTTGGGTTATTATGAATTGGGTTACTTAATAGTTGGGCTGGGGTTTGGGTGAGCGAATTTTTTATTAAGGATGATGGGCCTCCCTGACTTGGGCTGGGGAAAGACCCAAAGGCTATATCTTCAATGCGGGCTGGCGAATTAGTTAACTTAGACATCAACGAGTGAGCCAGGCCCGATAACTCTTTTTCTTTTTCAGAATAAATAATTTTTCCTTTTTTAATTTCTTCACGCCTTGCATCCTCTTTCTTCTTCGTACCGATTTTGTCTTCTTTCGTACCACCAATAGTACTGGTGTCCATACGCTCACCAAAAACAAACAATTCCGTGGGATTTTTGTTTTCTGGTACCAAAGGGGTAGTGGAGGGTACTATCTTTCCAAGATTTGAAATATTCTCAAAAATACCCTTCTTCACCATAGGTGAGTTGAATTTTCCGAGTTTGCTGGTCCAACTCGGTTTGAAATTTTTCTTACCTCCATTGATGAACTTACCAGTAAGAGAAGCATTTTTTTCCTTAAGTAATACTGTTGATTTCGATGGTCCCCTAGTTGAGATTTTTACCCAATTTCCAATTTTGTGTTTAACAGATGGGTTGTGACATTTCGAACCAACCTCATGATCAAATAAGCCGCAGTTGTAACACACCTGACCAATATTTTCATACTTGAATTCAATCCAATGTTTAGTACGCTCCTCTTCGTAGAAATTGATACCCGCAATAATGGGATTATCTAACTTCCAATCGACTTGAACTTTCGAAATGGAATTTTGATCTATGAATTCCGTTTCAGGTAAGAGTATTTGGTGAACATCTCCAAAGTTACTCATAATTTTCTTCATACAGTTATCAGTAAGCAAACAGATTGGTGCTCCTTTGAGTTGAATCCATAAAGTAGTATTGTTTACCTCTTTCTTTGTTTTTTCATAAGTGTTGATAGCAAAATGTTAACCCATTATTGTCCAGGGTCTTTGATTCCAAACCGTAAGTTGATCTTTCTCATTTTTAAATTTGATCATTACTGTGTTAGTAGCTACCTTCTCGGTTTCAACCTCTTCCAAGAGGTTCCAGTATTTGTTTATATGGTTCTTGATGAACACATGATTTGTGTGTTCTTGAACCATTAGCCTAGCCATAAGCTTGAATTCATGAATGGTTTTGTATTTAGTATTCGTTTCCGGTGAGATAACAAACTTGTTGTTCCCTGCCAAAGGATGATTAGTAGAATAGAAATTCATCTTAGCAGAGGTGCGAGGAAGAAGAAGAGAGGGTGTAAAGGAGAGGAGGGGGGATTTGGGTAAGAAAAATAGGTTTCCAAGCTATGAATTTGATAAGAAAGCTCAGATAGAACCTTATTAGGGATTTAGAAGGTGGTTTTTGGGGTGGTGGTGGAAATTTTGGTGGTGGTGGCGGTGGAGGTGTTGGTTTTGGTTTTGGAGAGAGAAGAGAGCATTTTAATCGATAGTCAAATTGATCTGATTGATCAATTTTGTTTTTTTTGTAAGTAATTAGAAAACGAACAAAAGAGTTTCATTTCTTAATATAAATGTTGGAAAAAGAAAAAAACCAACAAAATAAGAAAGTCCATTAGTATTATATTCTCCCTCGTCTCCTTTACTAAAAAAATCCCTCTTCCCTCCTTACTCCGAAAGTACCCTTAATATTACCCCCATTTTCTTCTCTACCTTTCTACGTCGCCCACGGCTTTCTAACCTGGGCCCACAGGTAAAATTCTTCTCTCTCTGCCCCCACCTCCATATGCATTTCCTGTATATTTTTCAACTAATTTTAATGTCATGAAGCAAATCGTTTGAAATAATTGCGAATGCTGATGTATATATATTCTATACAGTTATCCGCAGCTGAGAAGGATTATTAGGGTTTTGTATTGGTGATTAATTCATTAAATTAGAACAAAATGGCAGCTCCTCCAGCAAGAGCTAGAGCAGATTATGATTATTTAATTAAACTTCTTCTAATTGGCGACAGTGGTTAGTTTTACCTCATTTAATTTTTGTAATCTGATTTTTTTCAGTCTCACAATCTTATGATCTCAGCGTATACTTGTAGATTCTTATTTTAATTGTTAAATTTCTGTTTTTTTGTCGAGATTTATAATCTGAAAATAGCATCCATATTTAAATCATGATTTGATGATCATGTCTAGACATTGATAATTTTTGTAACGATTTACAGGTGTGGGGAAGAGTTGTTTATTACTACGATTTTCAGACGGTTCCTTCACAACAAGTTTCATAACAACTATTGGGTTTGTACTCTTTGCTCATATGTTAAACATAACTCTCGAGAATGAATGATTAAGTTGTCAATTATAACCTTCATTTTGGTAGCATTGATTTCAAAATAAGAACTATTGAGCTTGATAGCAAGAGAATAAAGTTACAAATATGGGATACAGCTGGTCAAGAGAGGTTTCGTACTATCACAACAGGTAGATGAGGATTTATTCTTTTGCGTTAATATTAAGTTTAACATTGTTTTGAATTTGCTTTGGCAGCTTATTACCGAGGAGCCATGGGTATCTTGTTGGTGTATGATGTCACTGATGAGTCATCTTTCAATAGTAATCTTTTCTAGTTCCTTGCCTTGAGCTTCTTTGACTGCATTATAATGAATACATACTTTTTTTTCAGACATAAGAAACTGGATCCGTAATATCGAGCAACATGCTTCTGATAATGTTAACAAAGTATTGGTGGGGAATAAAGCTGATATGGATGAAAGCAAAAGGGTTAGTACTTAGTAGTCTTTTTAAATTAAACATAATGACTCACCAGTCCCATGTAATTAGAGATTATTTATGAGTTTATATGACTAGGCTGTGCCAACTTCAAAGGGTCAAGCCTTAGCTGATGAGTATGGAATCAAGTTCTTTGAGACAGTAAGAAAAATCATTGATTATACAGATACGATTTTTTTAGTATATATCAACTTAATTGTTTATTTGATACTACAGAGTGCAAAGACAAACATGAACGTGGAAGAAGTTTTCTTTTCAATAGCAAGAGATATAAAGCAGAGGCTCTCAGAATCTGATTCTAAAACCGAGGTAAATAAGTTTTGAACAATAAGATTCTTGTTTATATATGAATTTTAGTGTTGATTTGTTTGTTATTTATTATATAGCCTCAGGCAATTAGGATCAATCAACAAGATCAAGCAGGTGCAACTGGTCAAGCTGCACAAAAATCAGCTTGTTGTGGTTCATAATGCAATTTAATTTTAAAAGAGGGAGAGAAGAGGAGATGAGTGTAGGGAAAATTTTCCAGATAAAACATGGGGCTAATGTTGTAATTGCCTAAAATACCCTTTTCACTTATAAACAATTCTTCCTTGTTGAAATTTCATTGGTTCATGTAAACTTGACCTGGTTCACTATTTCTATTGTTAAGTTTTATTACAAACTATTTCTTTTTTCTTTTGATATGAATGAATTAACCATATATGATGATATGAATCTCGAGGTAGCAATTGGGGTGGTGTGTGCGCAAAATATAGGGAAACCCCTTACCTGCCACCACCTCATCTAAACAGGCTGAGGCAAGGTGGGGTGGGTGAGATTAAATTACTTTTTTTTTGTTTTTAAACTTAGATTCAGTTTTTAGTTGTTTTCTTTGTGAACTTAATTTTAGCTTAAGTTTTAGTTAGTTCTTTTTGTTTAGTTTTAGGTGTCCGTCTGATTTTCAAGTGATTACTTTGAATGCTTTTCTGTACTTAATAGATCAGGAAAAACAAACTGGTCCAGTGTTTTATTAAACTAGATTAAGATCTCATTAAGTGCAAACAAATGGTCCCTTAGTTTAATATATTTTTTTACGTAAACTGCATAAAGATTAAAATCAAGACCATCTTATTTTTTTTAATACATCTAAGAACCTTTTAAACTTGGGTTAGATTCAATCCTAGAACTGATTTAATGAATTAGATAGTAGAGAGACAATTGATCTTAAACCTTCTTTGTAAAATGAATCTCAAAAGGAGCATCTACGTATATGAATTCTTTAAAAAGTTTATGAAAAAGTTATTTTTCAAATATCCTCTAAATATATGAGGCATCACATTCCTAACTTCTAAAATCGAAAAAAAAAAAGACGAACAAATTTGATCATTACATTTCAACTTCTAAAATCGAAAAAAAACAGACGAAAAAATTTGACGTATCTTTCTCTCATATGAAAAGCTTGTTTCGCGCATGAAAATGCCACATCTCGAAACTTGCGAAAGAACTCAGAGTGGAGCTCCATAGCTCAATCAATGGCACAAAGCGGAGTTCACCAATCTAAAAGAAATGGTGTTGTGGTGAGTAGTTCGCGAACTGAAGAAAGCTTTGTTGATATGAATTGATCTGGGGACGCCATGGCTACATGTGACGAATCTGGTGAGGCCATGATTGTGTGCACGCTTAAGAAATAACTTGATTTGTGTCTTTACGGTGACATTACTAGAGGAAAAAGAAGGTGACGCTGGTTGCAAAAATGACATCACCTGCGAATTGTTGCTAAGCGTTTAACATTATGTTCAGTGTTTTATTGGTGAAGAAGATCAATGGTGTTATCACTACAAAAAATCCTATATTAGGTAGCACTTAAATTGTGGTATTAAGTCTAACCGCTACTAATACTTCGTTTTTAAAATATATTTGATGGCGGTATTATTATATACTACCACCAATTCTAGTGTATAAGGTTAAAAAAACTGAACTATTTAATTAATTAGGTTAATTGTTTTATAATTACTAAATATTTTCTTTAATAATTTTATAAATAATGTAAAAAAAATTTGAAAAAATTATTTATGAAAAAAGTCCATCGGACAATTTGTAACCAAAAAAATAATTTAAAAAAAAAAAAAAAAAAACACGTTGCGTTTATAAACGCTACTTAAAAAGTACAGGCAATTTAGATCAATCTAAACCGCCATCAAAACTTGTCTTCAAATGACACCAGGAAAAAGGTGAGGGGCATAATTGCAAATCATAAACCTTCTGTATAAGCACCATCGGCTCGAACATAACAAAACCCTCGTCACTCTTCTCTCTCTCTTATCAAAACCAAAACCCTCCTCTCTCTTTAATTAAAACCAAAACCCTCATCTCTCTCTAATCAAACCCTAACTCTCTATCTTAATCAAACCCTAACTCTCTCGATGTGATTCGCCCGTTAACTAAATTCTAGATTGAAGAGTATTTGTGTATTTTGAAGAATCGGAGATGATCGTCTCGCCCGTTATCTAGATTCGAGATTGAAGAAAAGTGTTTCTCACTTCCATTATCTAGATCGATTGTAGGTAAATCTCATTTTTAATTTGTTTCGATTCTTCAAATCAGATATTAAAACTCCGATTCTTTCCTGATTAGTATTATATGCACACATAATTAGTATTCAAATTAGTATTTGTGTATTTGTGCTATAGTTCGTATCTGAGAGCATCTGAGCTCTGCAATTGAGTATTCAAATTAGTATTTGTGTATTTGTGCTATCGTATCTGAGAGCATCTGCAATTGAGTATTCAAATTAGTATTTGTGTATTTGTGCTATAGTTATTAAGGCAGAGATACTATTATGCTACATGGAAAGCAGATGGGACCCGCTATATGATGTTAATAACAATGGATGGTTGTTATTTAGTTGATAGACATTTTAACTTTCGAAGGGTACAGATGAGATTTCCTTGTAGACAATCTAATGAAGTAAGTTCATTTCTCTTTTTTTTTTTTACTATTTTTTTGTTTTATTTGTGATTTTTTATAAGTATAAAGTAATAAGGTAAATTGCCTTAGAAGGCCCTCATCTTTTTTAAATGTGAATCCCAGGACCTCTCTTTAAGTGCATTTATCGCATAGTATAGGGACCTATAGTGCATTTCTTGCATAGTATAGGAACCTACAGTGCACTTCTTGCATAATATAGGGACATATAGAGCATTTTTTGCATAATATATGGACCTTATAGTGAATTTTTTGCATAATGTAGGGACCTTATAGTTCATTTTTCGCAGAATATATAAGGACCCATAATGCAATTTCACGTAATATAGGGACATATAGTGCAAATTTTGCATAAACAGGGATGATAACAAAGTATAGCTGCTTTGTATTAGTATAGCTGCTTTAATTTTGTGATGATAGCACTTGATAGACGAGTCAAAAGACGAACATCTCCTGAGAAAAGTGATGGTTCTGAGGTATTTTATTGATTACTTTACATCTTTTGAAATTTTTTAGCTTATTATAAACATATTTGTTTATATAATTACTATTTTATGAGACTAAATTGATTTTTTACAGTCAGAAGAAGAAAGACGTGACAATAGAGAAAGGGAGGAATTAGAGAAGCATATTAGAGAACGTGATGCTGCAGCAACTAAGAAGGTATTAATAAAATAATTACCGAGTGATAATGATTTTTTCTGCTCTATGAATTTTGTTTTTACTGAGATGTATATTCTGATGTGGTTTTTTATCCTTATTTTTTTACAGGTAACTGAGCAAAATTGAGTAAAAAGGATGAAGGTAATAATTTTTGTACGTTTTATTTCCATGGTAATTTATATATTTATCGTCACCTAAGTATATGTACATAACAGAAGAAGCTATTCGAAGATCCAAAGCTTTGGAAGATGATGGTCTCGATACTTTAAGGTTTATTTTGTTATAATGATCCTTATTTGATAATGCAAATTTACGTGTCATGTATTACTTTGTACAGAAAAGCTTCAAGACAAGAATACTTAAAGAAAAGGGAGCAGAAGACACTAGAGGAACTCAGGTATTATAAAGAAGGGAGCAGTAAGTTCTCAGTAAATTTTACTTTTTTGTTTAATTGTTAATATTGTTACTGATTTTTTGTTTTTGTATAGGTTTGTGTTTGAAGATCAGATTGAATTTATAAGGGCTTCAGTTATGGATGGGGTGAATGTACGTGAACTTATATGCATAAAAATTAAAATTTTAACTATAAATTTTAATCTGCAGCCTTGTCAGCTTTCGAAAAACTTCAGGTTTGTTTTTGATATAATCTTACGTATAATTAATTGTTATGATCTTGATTTTTCATGAAATTAATTGGTGATTTTTTTGGTTTACAGAAAGATAGAAAAACACTACCTATGTATCAGTACAAAGATGAATTACTACAAGCTATTAATGATCATCAGGTTGGGTTAAAATTCCTTGTTTTTAGTAAAATTTAATGGAAATTATAATATATAATTTTTTAATTGTTTTGTATTATTATAGGTTCTTGTTATAGTTGGAGAGACAGGTTCTGGAAATACTACTCAGATACCTCAGTACCTTCACGAGGTAGGGTATACAAAGCGTGGAAAAGTAAGAATTAACTTTTTTACCCCTCATTACATTTGCAATTTTTGTGTCGAATATTAAAAGATTGGTTTGGTTGTACCTTGTTGCAGATTGGTTGTACCCTGCCTCGTAGAGTTGCAGCTATGAGTGTAGCTGCTCGTGTTTCACAGGAAATGGGAGTCAAACTTGGTCATGAGGTATTATCATAAATGACGCTTTTGCCCTTTCAGTATTTATAACTGGGTTATTTAACCATGGTTAATTTCAGGTTGGTTATTCGATTCGTTTTGAGGATTGTACATCGGATAAGACAATTCTCAAGTATATGACTGATGGAATGTTACTACGAGAGTTTCTTGGTGAACCTGATCTCGCAAGTTATAGGTATGTGTGTGATGTATTTAAAAAATATTAATTGGAAAATATAATAAAAAATGCTTGAAACTAACTATGGTTACGTTTTGATTCAGTGTGATTATGGTAGATGAGGCTCATGAAAGAACACTATCAACTGTATTGTTTTTTGGAGTTAATTGCATTATAGATTTGCTGTAGCTTTGGCTCGTTACAGGTATATATACATGTTATACGTGAGTGTAATGTTAATTAGATTTATAGTTTCTCAAAGTTGATATGATCTTGATCATTGATTTGTACAGAGATACAGAAACTAAAGAGAAAATGGATCCATTTGCAGATCAAGAAGCTTGGGAGGATCATCAGATTGGTAAGTCAACTCTCTGTGTTGACTTTTTATTGTGAATCTTCAATCATTTTCATTTACTAATTAAGTGGAAATTGTATCTTCAGGGAAAGCAACACTAAAATTTGGTTCGAAAAATAAGAAGGGATCTGATGATTATCAGTAAGTTCTCAGTAAATTTTACTTTTTTGTTTAATTGTTAATATGCACTAATTAATTTAATTTTGTGCTAAAGTTGAATGGATGTTTTTGCAGATCGTGGAACTATTTAAAACAGAACAATGGAAGCTCTATTACATCAATGGAAGCTCTATTAAGTAGAAGCTCTATTACAGTATCTTGTATGAAATTAGTTAGCATGTAGTTTTCCTAGGATGTAATAAATTATTGTAAATAGTGTATCATATTGTAATATTAATTTATTTTTATTTTTTACTTCTTTTAGAATTGGTGGCGGTTAACATTAATTTTCTTTTTTTTTAAGACTATCTTAGGTAGCGTGTTAATGTGACCGCCACAAACCGTTTGTGGCGTATTCCGTTAATAACCGCCACCTTTAGTATTTGTGGGAGTATTTTGCAACTGCCACCAGAACAATAGGTGGCTCCAAACATGGTGGCGGTCTTTGTGGTGGTTGTGCAAGTGCCACAAATGTTTACGTGGCAGTTATAACATGGTGGCGGTCTTTGCGGTCTTTTCTCTTTTTTTTTGTAGTGTATGATGGTTATCTTTCATGTGCTTTACAACGATTATCTAAAATATTTTGTAAGATATTTATCTAACGGAACTTGATAACCCCCTTAAGACCCAAGCACACCCCTTTTCAATTTTCTTACTAAAGATCAATTTAAATAATTAACACTATAATAGCTATTTCCAATTTCTCATTTAGCCTCAAATATATATAGTAAATACTACATACCACATACGCTCCATATTACATAATTTACACCCAGTGATCGTATACGAACAGTTTGGAGATTCAAAATTTGAATTTTGAACTTAATTTATTCCTAGCTTGCTCGAATCCCTGTCGTCGTCATTCTATACATATTTATCCCTAGTAATCTCTGTTATATTCTTCGTGTTCGTTTCATGAGGGTTTAGTTTTGATTTTTTTTTTAAAATAATGCCAAGTTTTGTGTATTGTTGTTCAATATATTATTTCACTGTTCTTATGTGTTTTTTTGTTACATTTATTTATTTTTAGATATATGTTTTAATCTTTTAAGCAAAAGTGTATGTTAGGGTTTTAGTTTTCCATGGTTAGGTATGTGATGCTTATTGTTCGGATTTAAGGAATTCTATGGTTGAATTTCTTATTTACGGGTTTACTCAATGTATATTGAAGTGTATTTATCTACACTTTTTCACTTTTGTAAAGATATTTTCAAGCATCGTTCTGTAGTTATGGTGTACTATTTACGTAGATGTATGATTAGTGAAACACCGAGTCTTGTGATATATACTTAGAGAATTCGGTACTTAGTAAATTATCAAGTGTTTTCCGTACTCGGATATTTAGCATGCATACTCAGATCAGATCATAATATTAAAAAAATTATAGTACTTTCTATTTACAATACTTAATGAGAGTGCATCCATGCTCAGTACTCAGGGAGTGTACATGCGTGATTAAAGACTTTTAGTACTCAATGATTCTACATGCATACTCGGATAATACATGTACTTAGTAAGTTATTAAGCATGATCAAATAATTATTTCACTCAAAAAGTTTGTTAGAATGTATATATAATTACAATCACAACAAGAAAACTGTGATATCCCAACGCTTTTTTCCCCGCTCCCCATGAATTAGTTGTTAAAAAAACATCAATATTCTGTTTGTCTACTTTTCTTTAATAAGAGTAGTCTATTACTTTAACAATTTCCTACTCCATCTTAATAATAGTCGTCTATTACTTCTAAATATTTCCCAACTCTCTTAAGAGGGGTTATTAATATAACTTTTCAAACTTAAATAAATATTCAAAATCTAAAAATTTATAACAAATAATTCACTAACTTCTTTGATCCATAATATTTTTTTAATATTAAAAAAAATCAAAAATCATAATTAATTCAAAGATGTTGTAAAAAAATAAACAAAAAATTTAAAAAGCATAATTAATTCTAAAAATATTTAAAAAATCATAATTCATTCATAAAAAATAAATTTAATCCTAACTTTAATTTTAAAAAAGTTATATATAAAATAAAAAATTCATCATTAATATTTTAAAATTTATGTAAATATTTAAAAATCAAAATCTATGAAAGATTTTAAAATATCAAAAAGTATTTAAAAATCATATTTAATTTACAAAAATATTTTTAAAAACAATTCGAATGTTAAAAAATATAATTTTAATACAAAAAAAAATGTAAATTTCATTTATAAAAATAATAAAACTTAAAACCTGCACCTTCATTTCTTCACACTCTCATCCGAACAAAAAACAAAAAAGAAATCTCTTCACACTCACCTTCCCCATTTCAATTCCAATTACAATTTAAAACCCTAGAACCTGACCTTTTTCTCTCTTATGGTGTTTCTCCGATGAAGGCTCTCCTTCTTTATGGCGATGGTGACGGCGACGGCGACACCATTAGAAGCCTCTGCTATAATCGTTTTTCTTATTTTTTGTAATTTATTCACGTTTCTAATCGTATTCCACATATTGCTCCGATATGGTTACTTTGTCTTCTCCGACTCCAAATACAACACTGTTTGATTACCAAAAACTTGATACCGGAGGCGATTGGCGCATTCTCCCGGCAAGCTTCGTTTCACTCATCGGCTGAGCCGCTCACGCCGTTATCTATAAAGCAGCCATTTCTTTCCCGGATGGTTTCGAGTATTGATGTTCCTCCTAAGCTAGTTACCATGTGTATGTATGTATGTAGCAAATTTTCAAGTTTTCTTTGTTAATTTGGTGAAGAATCTGCATAAATTGAATTTTGTGAAGAATTTATTGATTTATTACACTTCAGGATTGGTTTCCGATGCTTTTATACAGGATGAATCTGAGCACAAGTAAGTTACAAAACACTTTCTTAACTGTAGTTAAATATATGTGACCATGGTTTAATTTCAGGCATTATTTGATCTTCTCTGCTGTGACAAATTTAGTGGTGAATCTTATTGGTGTTTGATTCTTTCGAAGTTATGCTCGTGTTAACCTTGGTAACTTTTTAAACATATAAACTGAAATCTCGGAGATTTAATTATAATATTAAGGGCATTTTGTAATTATAGATTTGTTTGTGCAGTTTATAGAAAAGCTGAAGATATGAATTACCACTCTGTTTGCCTGCAAGTTCTTGCAGATAAGAGCAAAAAAAATATATATTATATTAAAAGTGTGATATATAAAATCTATATACTAGAAATTCAAAGTATATACATCTTTCCATAGAAATTCAAAGACAACTATATGAATTAACATTTACAAACAGCACATGTAAACAATTCAGGTAATTAGTTGGATATTATATTGTGCAAAATCTTGAACTTTGGTCTATTATTAATGTGGTTACATGTTGTTACAGGACATATAATCCCTTGAGCATGAAGAAAGTTGAATTACTAGTAGTTGATGAAGCTGCAGCTATTTCATTACAAACTGTGAAGTCCTTGTTTGGTCCTTATCTTGTTTTTCTCTCTTCAACAGTTAATGGTTTTAAAACTTTAAACTAGCTTGGGTTATTTTACCTTTGTACCTTCGTTTTTATATTGTTAATTACACTATTACAGTTATGAAGGGACAGGAAGGTCTCTATCGCTAAAGATGCTTCAGCAATTGGAAAAGCAAAGCCATGTGTCAAGTAAAACTGCACAAGGTACTCTTCTCACAGTAAAAAGTCAAAAGTGGTTTTTTTTTTTATACTTACGCGCACGTGTTCGACTTTTTATCTATAAGATATGAACCTGGGGATCTAATTGAATCGTGGCTAAATGGATTGCTTTGCCTTCATGTTACTAGCTCTGTTCCTAGTATCAAAAGGTTACTTTCGTAAATTTAAGAACTTTAGTTATTCTTCATCTACTATGTTCATATTCTCGTTTCAAATCAGCCTGCCTCAACTTAGAGATTATGAATTATACTATGTGAATTGTGATACACTTTTCTCATATAACAAGGCCAGTGAGGTCTTTTGCAGGTAATATTTCGATGAGTTACGCTGATTTTATTATATTGTTATGAAAGGCCCTAATGTTTACTATATTCTTGTGTTGATTGTGCAATTTAAATGTTTCAGAGATCGATGACACTTTATGTTTCTTCTCACTACCAAATTTGAAGTTACAGTTGAGGTATGAACTCATTAGTTCTTCTAAGTTTTCTTTATTCTCTCTTTTATCTTTCAAGTGTTTTACTGTTACATGGGTGTCTGATCTTAACCATGGCTATTCTATTTTGCTGGTTTATGGAGCTATGCATGGTAAGAATTTAGATTGTTTTTCGCAAAAACTTTTTATTTCTTTATTGTAATCTTGTTTAGCTGTAGGAAGATATATAGAGGTGGAAGAGTGCATGATGCACTATTTGGTGCTATTATAAACGGCATCTTGTAGATGGTAAAGTCCTTCATTTTGAGCTATATTAGAGTTCCAAATGAAAATTGTCACATGTAAATATTATAACTACAAGCATCTGGAATGCTTGCTTTATTTCGATTCATGATAATTGATGCTGACTTCTGGTGAGTTATTTACTAACCATGGTTAAGTTTATTAGCATCTTTAGTTAGTACGGAAAAAACATTACTTGCCTAATCTATGATTTATTACAGTCTTTCAAAGAAATGGTGGTAATGTGCTTGGTAAAAGATCAAACAAAAAGACCAACTGTCGAAAAATTATTGAAGCATTCCTTTTTTAAGCAAGCGAAACCTCCGAAATTTTCCATGATTTTTTTCTGATTTTCCCCATTTATGAACCCGCGTAAAATCCCTTGAGGTATATTTCATATTTTCAAGAAGCTTGTGAAAGATATTGTTTGAACGTGCTTGTAATATAATACAACTGCACAATTAGCTTTGAAAAAAAATGTTCTTTTCAATAAGAACTATATCTCAGGTTAGAGCATGATCTAAAAATAAAAATATATAAAAAAATTAGCACTCATATGCTCTATTTTACTGTCAGAGTATTACGAGGTGTGATTGCTTGGACCGTTGATATCTAGGATTTGAAGTCACGGGCTTCATTGGTATGTATTCTAGTTATTGATTATTTATTAGTTTTTAAAGATTACTGAGGTTAAATTTTTTGTTTTTTAGGTTTAAGATGGGGATAAAATACAAGAAATAAAGGAACAAGATGAAAGAATAAAATCTTCTTATAAATATTACAGTAATTCTTTTGCATATTCACACTTGATGATGGCATTGGACGAACTGAATGCTTTAAATGGTATATTCTTTTTGCATCTTTGTTATGAAACATTGGTAGATTTATCTATTTTGCATAATCCAAGGACCAATAGTGCAATTAACCCGCAGCTTACTCTGTTATTGACTTATTTGATACCTTTTAGGCTAAATGAAGTTGTTGATAGCAAGGAAATGTCTGAAGTAGCATGAGTGTTTTTGTGTTAAGTTTAATATACTCATTAAATATTTGCAAACTGTTAAAAACTCATTTTTTATTTATTTTATCCCAAGGAACGGAATGTATGTGCTGAGTACAGGGACACTATAAGAATTTCAGTGTAAAAAGCAATTGATGGTCTTCTCAGAAAGGTATTATTGATTCCCAACTGAGTTAGTTATTATCTTTTTGGCGCAATAATTTTGTTTTTCATTGTATGAATCTCTCACAGGCCTGAGTGATCACAATTAAATAGCATATCATTTTACTGATTATATATGTTCATGTACACAACATTGAATCACAGGTATGATATCAATTCTCAACCTTATTAATCTGATCTTACTCGCATATATTAGAATTTTTTACTGTTAATGTTAATTGCAGATGGTGAATGAGTATGGTTCATATTTGGCTCAAAATCCAAGTTCGAATACGAATACTCCTATAAAGGGGTAACAAATGCCACCTGCAATCATGTATGTAATTTAGAATTGATATTTTTGTGGGTTGATTATTGATGATATATGATTATAGTTTATGTTTTTACAGTGTAAAAATGAATATTATTAAACAGGGAGGACCGATCAGGAGCAAAAAAATTCCGATGGAAATGGGGGTCTCAATAGCCGACACTTGAGAAGGGAGCTAGGAAAGGGGTCTCAAAGCCGACACTATTTTAGAAGGTCTGGGAAAGGGGGTCTCAAAAGCCGACACTATTTTAGAAGGGCTGGGAAATTGGGTGTCAATAGCCGACACTATTTTAGAAGGAGCTGGGAAAGGAGGTCTCAAAAGCCGACACTATTTTAGAAGGAGCTGGTAAAGGAGGTCTCAAAAGCCGACACTATTATAGAAGGAGCTGGTAAAGGAGTCTCAAAAGCCGACACTATTTTAGAAGGAGCTGGTAAAGGGGGTGTCAATAGCCGACTACCATATCAAAATGTAGTTATAACATTAGCAACACGAGTATAGGCCACTATGGGATAAAATGCAGGCAAAGATAAGCCAACACTTTAAAAGAGTCGTCTAAAGAGAAAAATGAAGTTGGCAAAAACCATTTTTCTTGTTGTGAATACTCATCATTTTATTGAGTGTGCATGCATGATCAGAGACTTTCAATACTTAGTGCCTGCATGCGTACTTAGAGACTTAGATTATTCAATGAGTTTTTTTAATTTTCTAAGAGAATAACATGACTCGTCCCGACTCAGTAAAACTTTTGCATGTTATCTTATATTGTAGGTACAATGACTTTAGAAGTTCTTGTTGTGTTTAGGGACATGGTTGAATAATTTTCTTATTGTTTAACAAGATGACAAATTTCAAGGCAATAAAGGATTTTGCTGAGAACATATGCATTCATTTGGTCGGGGTTTGTAGGTTTACTTACAATATATGTGAGTATAAAGATTCTTGGCTAGAAAATGACATGGAGTACTAGATTATCACGTGGATTTTGTTATGGATTTTGTCAGTAGAGCATTAGTTGGATACTCTCTCCTACGGACAAAGTATCATGTTGTTGGACTACTTATTGGGTTGATACATTTACAATATGTTGCAGATTCTTTGACTTTAGCTTTAGTGACTACTTCCTCGTAACTTACACATAAAGCTAAGGACCTGGGAAGTGATTCATGGACATACGGATTACAATCCATTGGCCATTATTTTTTTTGTGGTGTTGAACAATCCAGTTAGTTATTTCTAAGCACGTTGTTGTCGAAGAATTTCAGTATTTGCGTAAAATTAAGAAATGGATCAGCATAAACTGCAAGTTTAGCCGTGAAAAGGGATTTTGATGGTATGTGTATATTGCACCAAAATATTCAACAATTTTTGGTGAGTGGTCATCCTCTAACCCTCATATCCGATCATCATAAGGGTCTTCATAAATTTTTTTTGAAGTCCATTTTTTCTGGATGATGGTCATAGTTATTGCGTGAAGCACGTAGAGAAAAATTTAAGGATTACGCTAAAAGGGACACCAGTCATCCATGATTGGATGGTATATTGATGTTGCTTAGGGTGTGATAAAAATATGATAAATAAATACAGAAAACAATGCACTAATCACCCTAGACTACCACGGTACTGCAAGTATTACAAGACATATGCAAGTTTTAATGATAAGAAGATTCGTTCCTCAGGGACGTAAATGTGTTAACAGATGGGTAAATAAATCAGAATAGCAATTAATAATTAAAAGACAAAAAAATTATATAAATATGATTGATGGAGATGATATTAACAACTAAATAAATTAAAGACAAGTAAAATAAATGTGAAAGAATATAGATGAGAGAATATAGCTCAGGTTTTGCTCGTATGCACTAATCATTTTATTTCTTCTACTAGTTTATAAGGGTGATAATAGCTCTTAGATAAGTAGTCATGATTCTAAATTCCTCCCTACCCCCATCAAGGTGGACTAGGATGGCGACCTCACAATCACGAGGGGACTTAAATAGGGTGCTCCTACGCCACTAGGTTCCTAAATGAGACTGGCCTTCTAATGATGATCGGTGGTTAAATCAAACCCTAATGACTATCTACTTATGAAAGCCCTTCCGGATCACTACCGCACACTAGACGTTTATATGGTGTTTCAATAATTAGACACCCCTACCGGGTGACCACCCTAATTGATCAGGTTTAAGACAGACAATAAATCAAAGCACTTAAAACAAATATATGGTTAAGCAGCTAAAATCAAATTAAAACAATTCTCCCAAAGAAACATTGATAGAAGAAAATATAATTTATAGATTATACATATTCAAAACCCAATCTATGGGAAATTTAGTTCATACCTGAAAGATTTAAACTAAAATAACGATACATGATTGTCATCTTGCTCTCTTGAATACTCTAATGATAAATAAAACTTAAGAACTAGTTGTGGGAGGCAAGGATACGTTTACAAAGACTAAAGGGTGTACTTTAAGGGGTCTAGGAAGCCCTAACACGTTTTCTTCAAGTAGGAGGCAAGTAATTGGACTTCTAGTGCAACTCTAATTCGTAACCCTAAAATATAGAAAAGGTAATAAATTGTTGCTGTTTTGTTTTGGTAGTAACTTCTCAGTGTTCTAAAAGGCGCTAGGCGGGCAGTCGACCACCTTCGAGGGCCTAGGGGGCTAGGCAGACGCCTAGGTGATTTCTTGCTAGGCGGTTTTGATATTTATTTAAATATTTTTTTAGGTTTATATAATTTTTAAAATAAATTTATATAATTTTTTGTGTTAAAAAATATTTTTTTTAATTCTTTATACTAAAAAATAGATTTTTTTTAATTTTTTTAGCTTCAGACCGCCTAGGCGCCGCCTAAACCCGCCTAGGACCTTCCGAGACCGCCTGGAGGCCGCCTGGGCCATTTCTGGAAGTTAAGCTACCTTCTAGCGCCTAGGCGGCCGCCTAGGCCGATTTTTGGAACATTAAACTTCTTCAATATAGCTCTGATTGACGCGTTCTTTATCTCGAAACTGATTGTCTCGGAAAGCTCTACAACTTTGCTTTAGACAATTCTACCAAATTCCCAGCAAATCTTGAGTTATGATCACTTTTGTGGACGTAGCTGCTGGAATTCAGATTTACTTGGCAACTTTATCTTTCCATACTTATCTTTTCCTTCCTTTATCTCTAATTTCTATCCATATCTTATTTCCTTTATCTCTTGGAATTGATTTGGAATTTAATTAATTACTATATATCTTTATAACTTTACACTAAATAAATAAATTAAACCCAATATGCTCTAAAAATAATAAATCATCAAATCAAGACAAGAAATAAGAAAATACAATAATATATATTAAACTGGCTAGAGATTTCCCGACTCTCTCACACCTTCCCTTCGCAAACAATTCTTCTTTTTCTTGGTCAATCTCAAGGATAAGGATCTTGTTGCCCTTAAATACTGTCAGGACTTGGTACAAAGGGGTTAGCTTGGCAAATCGAGTGTGTGTTTCAGTAAGGTTCCCTGTCAAGTCTTATCAACAATACGATTAAAACTCTTGTCGTCCTGAAAGCTGACTAAATTGGCAATTATCTTGGAATTCCAATGAAACACACTAGGTCTGCATAAGGACATTCTATCAAAAAGAGCCACGAGTTGGAAAGAGAATTCGCATTAAGATGGAGGAAAAGAATTTCTTATCAAACCGGTTCTCACTGTTCCCAATTATTTTATGTCTATCCTCCAATTTCCAAAGACATTCTGTAAATAATTATCTAGAATGATCACAAATTTATGGTGGTGTCCGAGAGTTAAATGACTGATACATTGAAAATAATGGGATAAGATTTCTGATGTCTCCATATTTGTGATATATTAATCTATATTTGAGACATCATTTAAAGGGTATTTAGTATTTAATTTTGGGATTTTCCCCCATTTATTCATACTTTACACTTTCTTGGCTAGTTTTAGGTGTTTTGAGATTCTGTGAGCGTTTGCGGGTAATTTATGTGTAATTTGTGTATCACTTAGGTATATGGAAGCTACTACACCTATGAAAACTGATTTGAAGTGGAAAAGTAAAGGAAAACCCTTATTCAAAGTAAAAAAGGAAGAGGTTGGATATATTTGGAAAGTAAAGTAGTTGCCAAAACTGCACAAATGTCCACTAATTAAATTTCTGCAGAATTTCGGCCATGAATTAGGAGGATCTTTTTATATTAGTAGAAAGATATTTCAATTGCAGTCTTTTCCATATAAAGAACATTAAATTCCGATAAGTAACGAAGGAGATATGACCAAATCAATATTTGCAAAGGTTTATCATGTCCTACAACTTAGGAATACGAATTTTGGTAAGATTAGTTATCCTTAACTTGGGGATTACTCCATATTTCGACCAAGGACCTATATATATATATATATATATATATATATATATATCAATTCCTACCTTAGAGAAATCATCCTTGCTCAGTCTTTAATCATCTAAAGACCAAGAGAAGCTTACATCAAGAGAAGAGAAGACCAGAAGGAGTTGGACACTAATCATGCCATTCCAACCCTTCAACTTTGTAATTTATTTTCTTTCTTTCTCTAGTATGAACTAATTCTATTTAGCTTGAGATTAGATAAGGTTATGAACCCTAGACTTGTTTTATATCTATTTTAATTTGGGATGTCCTTTTATATTTAATTGAAATTAGTAATGATATTTTTGTTTTTATGTGCTTTGATGTATTGTCTGTAGTTCTTGCGGTGGCCAACATATAGGATTCCTATAATAGTAGTTAGATGGTCACCCGGAAGGGGTATCTAATTACTGAAACACCACATAAGCGTCTAGTGCGCGGTAGTGATCTGGAAGGGCTTGCCTAACTAGATAGTCACTAGGGTTTGAGATTAACCACCGATCGTTGCGCAGGGACCTCTTACCCAAGTCCCCTGGTAATTGTTAGGTCGCCACCTAAGTCCACCCAGAAGGGGGTTAGGAGGAATATAAAATCCTGGCTTTTGCATATCACACAATTCTCCCTTACATAAATAGGTTATAACACAAGGCGAGTGAGGACTACTTGCTATATCTCGAGCTAAACTCTCATACTACCTCCTTACTTCCAATTTATTTTATTTTATTTATTTTATTTGGTTAATTGTTTAGAGTCATAAAATACAACAAATATTTTAGAGTCTTTTTAGTGTATTATTCTTCGAACTTCTTTATTTGAACTTTATATTTGCATTAGTTTCTAGCTAACTTTCATAGTCTCTTAGGATGAATTCTACTTATCATTAAAACTTGCGTATGATATATGTTACTTGCAGTAAGTAACGTGATTGGTTGGGTGATAGTTCTTATCTTATTCTATTACACCTTATCAGCCACCAATTTCTAAGGCTAAAGAAATAAGAGGAATGGGATCTAAGGAATTTGAAGCTATGCACTTTAACTCTTATCTCTTCCAACTTGGAGATTACTAAACAACCTAGACTCTCTTGTCTACAAGGTTCTCAATGGACTATATTTCTCAAATCACTCTTTTTAATGTGAGCCTAAGAACAAAGTCAAGTTGTAGGCTTAAACTAGCATCTTGGCAGGTTGATATGTCCTGAAATGGGGATGTATAATGCAAAAAGAAAATGGTTCAAATATAAACATTTGACATGATAGACGACTCCCTACACATATCCTAGTTTCTAAACCGAAAACGTGTCTCTCACCAAAGTTTGGGAACTTCTACTTAAGGAGGGGGATAGATTAAATGGTAACCTCATTGATAGCATTTGCCACCTAGTACGACTAATTTCTTTTGTTATAACCCTCTCCACGCCATTGGGGGAGAAGATAAGATCATCTAGACTCATTGGACTAAGTGTAATTTTACCACTAAGACAATATATCATGCTATTTTGTCTCTTAAATCCTAGAACTCGCCTTTGACCTCTTCCTCAGGCACGTCTAAATATCTATCGTTTTGGAAAACGGTTTGGCATGCTTAGATTTCCACCAAAATCCGTGTATTTATTTGGAAGAAGCAATCCCATGTGGAGTAACTTTGTACAAAATAAAATGCAAGACTTCCCAACGGTGTGGAGTTTTCAACCACCTGATCAGGGATAAAGCCACATTTATTTTCCCCCCTAATTTTTTCAAAAAAAAAACCTTAAAAAATGAATTATAAGTCATTGGTCCCCCTATATTTTTCAAAATCCTCCTTTAGCCCCCTAACTGTTTAAATTTATTTTACTAGGCTTATAATTATTTTATTTATATGAATAATTTGTTTTTTTACAATAAAATATATGTTATTTTGTATAATATAGAAACTTATATGGTAATTAATTTTATAAAAAAATTAATATTGGGACTTAAGTGTAATATTTACATAATATAGGAACATATAATGCAATTTTGCATAATATAAGGACCTATTTTGGAACTTTTACTTAATATTGCACCTATAGTGCAAATAACTTAAAAAAAATTCAGGGGAGTTGCCCTTTAATCCATTTGGTCCTCATAACAAAAAACTTTTGCGATCTTGCATTCTACGGAAACCATTGAGCATATATTCCTTTAATACCTAGTTTAGAAGTTTGTGATGATTTTTTTCTCTCGTGATTCCTTTATTATGCCTAAGATGTGTGACATCGATCTATCCTTCTTTCCCTTAATGAGGCACTAGCACATGTGGGGATAGAACGGTTTTTATACTTTGGGTGATGATCACTATTTGGAATATTTTAGGGTGAAAGTTATGTTTGAAGGCGTCGTATGGAATCTCAAGTTAATTGTTATTCTGGTTGATAATCTTTATGAGGGAGATAGTTGGAGATTTTTGGAGATTTTTGGAGTTGATTGGAATATGTTCCGTAAATCAGACTCGCTAGACAATCACTCCCCCACTCTTCTTGCAACTATAATTACACTCATTATTAACCAAAGGGAAAATAAAAATATTTTCTGCAATACTTTCTTAATTGATGAACAAGAACCCACAAGTATTGTTATCCTTGACCGAGACGAGGTCGATGTACCTATTTTCTACTATGGTAATACTATCTGGTGCAACTTAGTTTTTGAAGGTGATGCCGAGGAAGTTTGTATGACGTGTAAAGTAGTTTATTCTTCCAAGAATAAGTTAGTTGTGATTCACACAAATTGTCTCAGAATTCACCAAAACTTTACAATGGCATCTGGATCTAACAAGAGATTTCAACCTCTTACGTAAAAAATTAGAAAATCTATTGATTATACACTCTTTACATGTTCAACCTATTTAGAATGTTTAAGTGTAATTTTCTCCCGAATATCTGGTTATTGATCTTTATCCTCAATTTGATCAGATCTCTCGGAGATTTTAGCGATAAATTTGGAATTGGTTAAATATGTGTACCTCCTTTTTCTTTTTTAATAAATGTTTGATCCCATAATCTTTTGGTTTCTACGGAATAGTCTAACTATTAGATCAACTATCAATCTTAAAAAGAAAAAAATATTTAACTCAGGGATGTGGAAAGATAATTTTCTTACCAGTTATAGCCAATCACATCTTAAAATTTAACTAACCGTAAGATTGAGAAAACTCATTATAGTTGTACATAGAGGCACGACATCCAAACAAAAACTATATAAAGGCACATGCCTTCAGATATTTACAAGTGTGTAATATTTGACAAATGTCATAATCCCGACCCCTAAAATGATGTGCACAATTGATATGCCACAGAGTTTTTTTTCTTGACCATTTTTTAAAGTAATTAGCGTTTTGGAATAGAAAGAAAAATAATTTCAGGTTTGGCACATGGGCGGTATCACCTCCCTTAGTTAAAATGTTGATTATGTTGGAAGGGAGGTCAGTCGTTGACCGCCCCATCGCTAATCCTTTTTTTTTAAGTAAGGGTGCCCGTTGACCACCGCCCTCTTCACGCGGAGGACGGGCGGTCCCTAGGCAACCGCTCTTAACAGCAGCAATATAGGTTAAAAATAACCCCTCTTCATTTCATCCCCTTCCAATACCTTTTATCTCCTACACTCACCCCCTTCAATTTACATCCAAAATCTTCAACTTTTTCATCAAATCCTTGGTCATTTCATCTTGAAGGTAATTATTCTATTCATTTGTTATTTTATATATATATATATATATATATATATATATATATATATATATATATATAAGTAAGAAAAACTAGGTTTTATTTGTTTTATATAGTAGTTGTGAGTACTAATTAGTTGTAGGAGTTTGTTTCTAACAATTATTAGTTCAAATTAGGTTTTATATATTGTCTTTGATTTGATATTGATTATGTTGTTTGTATTGGGGTTTTAGGTAGATATGAGTTTTATGTGGATATGTTTATATGGAGGTGATATTGTTCAGAGTGGTAATGGTGTTGTTGAGTATGCCGGAGGAAATTGTAAAGCGCTTATGACCGGAGGAGATATTGGGTTGATTGGTTTAAAACAAGTCGTATGTTTGACTTGTAATTAGAATGCAAATGAAGTTATTTTCGATTTGAAATGGCGATGTCCAATTTCGGCAAACCCTTTACGGTATCATGCTCTAGATGTTGGGGAGGACACGATTAATGCGATGATATGTGGGGCGAGAAACGGTCAATACCATGTTATTGAGATGTACGCCGAGATTAAAGAAATTCGTAAAACGCAAGCATCCACTTCTCGTGAAAAGGGTAAAAAAAGAATTATGAGCGGGGTAACACATCCACACCTCTTGAGCCGATTCGCGAGACAATTTGCGAAGTTGATAGTGAAAATGATGAAGATAGTGAAACCGAATCGGAGGCATCAGATGAATAGAGTTATCATATTTATAGTGATGGTAATGAATATAGCGGTAACAAAGACAATGACGATGACGATGACTGTTCTAATCCAACTAATTACAATTTTGGTCCTCTTGATATGAGCGAGAAAGGATAATGTCATGATTGACAATTAAGTCGACCATCTTCCATGGTGAACGGAGTTCTACTCATATTGGGTGAGCGATACACCTCAAGACGTGCTCTTTTGTTGGACGTGAGTAGGTGGCACCTTAAAAATCACAAGCAATGTAAAACAAAAAGGACGAATAATAAATACATTGCACGCATTTGTGTACATGCTAAAGACGGTTGTGGATTTTATCTTCGTGGTATTTATGTTGGTCGAAGTAAGGTGTGGGAGATTACTAGGTTAGAAGAATATAAGTGTCAACCCGGAATTCTTGTGAAAAATCACCGGCAATTGACTTCGGATTTTGTTAGAGATGAAGTATTCGCAATGGTGAAGACCGATATAGCTATGATAATTGGTTTGATACAAACTCAAATTCATAAGGATTACGGCCATTACATTTCATATGGTAAGGCATGGCGGGGTAAACAAAAAGTGCTTGAAAAATTATTCGGAACACATGAAGGTGCATTCACGGATTTACCTAAACTTTTTGGTGCTTTACGAATCACTAACCGGGGAACAATATACGAGTTTGTGTATAAAAGTGTTGTGGGCAACAAAGCTACGTTTGATATGGGTTTTTGGGCATATGGAGCTAATATCGCAGGTTTCAAGCTTATGATGCTCGTGGTTAGCATTGATGCAACCCAATTATATGGGAAGTATGATGGTAAACTACTTATTGTGGTTGGGTACGATGCAAACAATCAACTATTTCTGTTAGCTTATTCGGTAGACGATGTTGAGTCGGCAGACACATGGACATTTTTTTTGACTTGTCTAAAAAAATATGTTATGAAAAATCGGAAAATATGTTTATTGTCGGATCGACATAGAGGTATATTGCGAAGCATGACCGATGTGTTTCCACACCCCGAAGGAGTTCATCGATTTTGTGTGCGCCACTTAGCTAGCAATTTGAATCACAAATACAAAAATTGGGTGGCAAAGAAGACTTTCATTGATCTTGCTTACATGTCGGATATGCATGAATTTGATAAGTATCAACGGCAATTTTGCGAGTTAAATGACGGAAAATACAAAGGTTGGATTGAAAAAATCCTGAAGGAAAGATGGTCTCTTGCACATGATTGCAGGTACCGTTATGGTAATATGACAACAAACTTATCGGAGGTTTTTAATAACGTTTTGAAGGTAGTTAGGGGGTTGCCTGTAACGGCTATTGTATTGTTATCATTTCAGAAAAGTGCCGGTTACTTTGTGGTAAGGAGACAAGACGGGAAGGATGCTTTGGCAAAAGAAAGTGTATTCCCGCCGAAGGTGGCCCTTGAACTTTATAAAAGTGAATTATATGGGACTAGTTATAAACCTGAACTTTACGATTGATGTCTCCCTAATTGTTCTTATTTTCGACCCTTAGGAGACATCATTTTTGGTGTTTATTTGATTAATTTGATAGACTTTTGAGTTAAAAATGCAATAATCCGGAATTCCTATTTTATTTCTAGTATTTTTGATTTATTAAACTTTTGCGCGTAATCTTGTGTATTTTAGTGAAAAGTTTGTAGGTTTTGAATATTAGCTAGGAATGGAATCCGAGAAGAGAGTCAAAGATCGTGATTTGGAGTCAAGACTTGAAGATAAATCCCGAAAGAAATTATTTTTACAGCTGCAAATCTGTTTTCTAGGCCATATATTGCTGATTTCAATGCGCTTAAGAGATGATTTAGCCGCTGACCTTTGAAGAGAAAACATTCCTTATCGAGTTACGGAACTTAGCAACTGGAATCAAGTCAATCGGAGTCATAACGAAGCGGGAAAATCCGTTTTAGTGGAGGTGTATCAGCAGTTACGTGATTTCGGGCTTGGACATTTAATTAGTGTTTTATTCTTAGGTCCAAGCCCTAATCCGTTTTTCCACTTATAAAAGGAGCCTTTGACTTCTATTTTCACAACAATTCACATTCTACAAGATTAAACATCAGAGAGAAGCAACAGAAGGAAGAAAGAAGAAACTGCAAGAGCTGGAGAGGGTCTATATCTCCGTTCTCAGTCATTCCGATTCCGGAAATTAGGTTCTTTTATCTTTAATTTTGTAAAACAATATGAATTCCATTTTATTTAATTTAGTTTTTCTTTTAATTAGTATAAGCTAAACACACTTTAGTGCTTGAGAATGCTATATGGGTAATTCCCAATCGTATTGAATTTCATATGTTGAATTTGGGTTTCTGTTAAATTAAATTAGATTGTGTCTTTTACTCTTTTCGATAAATTGAGAATATTTACTGTTTTTAGAGTCATGAACTAGGAACAGGTGTTAGTATCTAGGTTATTCCAATTAGTGGCGATTGGATCATCCTGGCGGAGGGTTTAGGTACAGAATTATTTATTTAATCTAGAATAGAAGCTATTGATTCTGACAAACTTAGCTAATTCTAGGGCCAATGAGGTAATTAACTTAAACATCCAAAAGTGGATCATATTTACCCTGACGGGACTAGTGACACTCTAGGATAGCCTTATAGTCCACCCTGACGGGGTATAAGGAATTTAGAATCCCGACCATTGTAATTTACCAATTTAACCCTTAAACAGCATAGGTTATGAAATAGGATTAGGAAGACCTCTTGCGTTCTCAAGTGCTATCTTCTCATACTCGCATTTTACATCAATTTACTTGCGTCTTAGCTTTTAATTGCATTTTCCATTTAGTCTTTTATCACTTAGAATTAATACAAAAATCAAATCAATCATTTTATCTTATTTGCTTTCTTAAGTGCAATCATTCATTAGTGGATAAGCATTGTGATTAACCAAACCGTCCCTGCGAACGATCCTAGAATCACTTATTACTACTTGGGACAACCGTACACTTGCGGTTGTGGTTCGATTACATTTGCATTTATTTTAGAACACACAAAGGACCACCAAGTTTTTGGCGCCGCTGCCGAGGACGGTAGCGTGTGACCACGGTGTTTATTCCTTTAGTGATAGTTGCATTTATTTTTATTTCAGTTTTACGCTTTTTTTTTGTTTAGCTTTTTCAGGTTCTTTAGGTTTGGTGTATGCGAAGAAGACTATTCAAGGATCTACAGCCAACACCTCCGATCCTTAATAATCGAGAATCGTTAATCAGACTTGCTAACAAGAGAAGGAGAGAACAAGAAGCTTTAGAAGTAGAAGAATTAATTAACAGAATGGAGAACATTAATATTCAGAATCAACAAAATAATGGACAAGGTCAGCTAGACGCAAATGGCCAACCAATAGCGCCACCAGGCATTATTCCTCAAGTCCAACCACTAAATCCTAATCCTCAAGTTCAGATAGTGATGAATTAAGATCCATGGTTTGTTAATGGTCCTCCAGAAGCTCCATTTCGTGCTCCTGCTCTAGGAGTAGGTGCTCCAGATATCAATGTTCCAAGATTTCGTATGTTAGCTCAATTCCAAAATTTTGGAAATTTTCGTGGTAGACCAGGAGAAGATCCTATCCGAGCTGTACAGAAATTCAAGCAGATATGTGATTCTTACATCACACAAGGGGTTTCAAGAGAACAACTGTATTTTGCTGCGTTTCGATTTTTTGTCATTGATGGAGCAAGTGAATGGCACGATACACAAGATCCTACGAAGATAACAAACTGGGACCAATTAGAAACTGCTTTCTTTGACAGGTATTACCCAAGTAACATGAGGTTAGATGATCAAATTGAGTTAACACATTTCCGTCAAGAGTATGATGAAACTTTGGGTAAGAGCTGGACAAGATTTCAGATGTGTTTACGAAGGGTTCCCTATCATGGCTTTACAGAACAACAACAACTAAAAATAATTTACAAAGGCCTTGATGGGACTTCAAGAGAGAAATTGGATTTGTTATGTGGTGAGGGATTTCTTCAAGTTCAACCCGTTCATGCTAAAATCATTTTGGAAAGAACAGTCAAGAATGAAGTTGGGTGGACTTCGGTGAGAACCCCGGTTAAAGGAGTGAATAATGCTAATATCAAAGAAAAATTTGCCATGCTTGAGAATAACATTCAAACTACTATAGAGCAACAGTTGAAACAGCTTACACTAGCTGTAAAAGAGGGATTTTCGGGTAAGAAGGTAGCTGTGCAAGCTGCACAAGAGGTTTATATGTGTTCGATTTGCTGGGTAGATGATCATGATGAGGAAAATTGTCCGAATAACCAAGATCCTGTGATGATTGTGTCCAATAGAGGTAACTTTAATTCGAGTGGTAATGGATATCAGCCTAACAGAAACCATCCTGGGTTTCAATACTCAAATCCTAATGGGGCAGCCAATCCTACATATGCGTATCAGCCGCGTCCCCAAGGTAACAACTACAATCCAAGACCACACAACAATTATCAAGGAGGACAGAATCAGGGTAATTATGTACAAAGACAAGCTCCTCAAAATACTTACGATGAAACCATGAACCAAAAAGCCTTACCTGCCCATCCACAAGAAGGAGTAGTTACCCTTCAGAAAACCGTTGAAAGTTTAATTGCTCTTCAGACACAAGCTATGGAACGACAACAAGCGTCTGAAGCAAATATGAAATTAATACAGAATCAAATGGAGCAATTTGCAAAACATCTTAATCAGCGTCCACAAGGGCAACTCCCGAGTGACACAAAAAATCCAAGACAACATGAAGATTGCAAAACTGTTACGCTAAGAAGTGGTAAGAACCTTCCTCCACCTCTTTTTCCAATTATGAGAGAAAAAGAAGTTCCAAGAAAAGAGAAGGAAGTGGGTGAGAAAGAGAAAGAGAAAGATGTTGAGATTGAAGAAATAGAGAGGCCAATTGAGATTCTAAAGAAGAAAGATGATATTGTGAGTAATCGCCCTCCAACACCGTTTCCATCTCGAGTTCAGAAAAAGGGTGACTTGGCTGATTTTCAGAAATTCTTTAATAGAGTGAAGGGCTTAAGTAATAATATTCCGTTACTAGAGGCTATTCGAGATATTCCTAAGTATACGAAGTTTTTGAAGAGGGCCCTCACTAACAAAAGGCCTTATTGTGATAAGGAGATGATTGGCCTTCCTGAAGAGTGTAGTGCGATTTGTTAAAGTAAATTACCTCCAAAGTTAGTTGATCCGGGGAGTTTCACTATTCCGATTTCAATTGGGGAAGAATGGAAAGGAAAAGCACTATGCGATTTGGTTGCGAGCATCAATTTGGTGCCCAAATCAATCTTTGATAAGCTAAAAATTGGAGAAGCAAGACCTACTTCTATGGTCTTGCAAATGGCGGACAGGTCTCTTGCACATCCTAAGGGCCGAATTGAGGATGTCCTCGTTAAGGCGGGTACACTTATATTTCCCGTTGATTTCGTAATACTTGAATACGACGCGGATAGAAATGTCCCCATTATTCTAGGAAGACCATTTCTAGCCACGGGGCGTACTTTGATTGATGTAGAGAATGGCCAATTAACGATGAGGATACGAGACGAGGAGGTCAAATTCAATGTATTTCGAGCTATGAAATTCCCGGATTCTCAGGAAGATTGCTTCAGAATGGATGTAGTTGAGCAGGCATCGCAAGAGGTATTTAATTTCTTAAATTTTGATGATATCTTGCAGACCGCTTTAACATTAGATATGCCTGAGATGATGGAAGAGCTTGCCGAAATAGTGGCAGCTCTCAATTCTGAAAATCCAAAGTATAGGCGTCTTGCCTATGAACCTGTGAGAGAACCGGGGGAGATTATTCCTAAAAAGAAGCCTTCAATTGAATCTCCTCCGGAATTGGAAGAAAAACCGTTACCAGCACACTTGAGGTGTGCGTATTTAGGTACTAATGAAACTCTACCTGTTATTGTTTCAGCTAATTTAACAGGTCCTCAAGAAGATAAACTATTGCGTGTGTTGAGATCCAACAAAGAAGCAATAGGTTGGACAATTGCTGACATCAAAGGCATTAGTCCATCCTATTGTCAACACAAAATTATACTTGAAGATGTTAACGCACGCTCAGTTGAAGGTCAAAGAAGATTAATGCCCGTTATGAAGGATGTAGTGAAGAAAGAGGTGATCAAGCTTTTAGATGTGGGGATTATTTATCCCATCTCGAGTAGTGAATGGGTGAGTCCAGTTCAGTGTGTACCGAAGAAAGGAGGAATGACAACAGTTCTTAATGATAAAAATGAAGCGATTCCTTCAAGAACGATAGTTGGTTGGAGAGTTTGCATGGATTACAGAAAGCTGAACAAAGCCACTAGAAAAGATCACTTCCCTTTGCCCTTCATTGACCAAATGTTAGATAAATTAGCCGGAAGAGAATACTACTGTTTCTTTGATGGTTATTCTGGGTATAATCAAATTTACGTGGCTCCGGAAGATCAACATAAAACAACATTTACATGCCCCTTTGGTACTTTTGCATATCGCAAAATGCCATTTGGGTTGTGTAATGCTCCTGCTACATTTCAAAGATGTATGATGGCCATTTTCTGGGATATGATCGATAACTTTCTTGAAGTGTTTATGGATGATTTCTTTGTATTTGGTGATGATTTTGATAAATGTTTAGATAATTTGGAGAAAGTGTTAATCATATGCAAAGAAACAGATTTGGTCTTAAACTGGGAGAAGTGTCATTTTATGGTTCGCGAAGGTATTGTTCTGGGTCACAAAGTTTCGAGTGCTGGTTTAGAAGTCGATAGAGCAAAGATAGAGGTAATTAAAACTCTTCCCCCTCCTGTTTCTGTTAAAGGGGTAAGAAGTTTTCTTGGCCATGCTGGCTTTTATAGGCGATTTATTAAAGACTTTTCTAAGATTGCTAAACCGTTATGCAACTTACTCGAAAAGGATTCCAAATTCCTTTTTGATGAAGCTTGTTTAGCGGCCTTCAAAGCAATCAAAGAAAATCTTATTTCTGCTCCTATAGTATTACCTCCAGATTGGAATTTACCGTTTGAAGTTATGTGTGATGCGACTGATTTGTGTATGAGAGCTGTATTAGGACAAAGAAAAGAGAAAGTTTTTCATTCGATTTATTATGCTAGTAAAACTTTTAATGGTGCTCAAGTTAATTATACAGTTACAGAAAAGGAGTTGCTAGTAGTTGTATATTCATTTGATAAAGTTTCGCTCTTATCTTCTTGGAGCGAAAGTTATTGTTTATACAGATTATTCAGCGATTCGATATCTTATGGAGAAGAAGGATGCTAAACCGAGGTTAATTAGATGGGTTTTATTGCTTCAAGAGTTCGATTTAGAGATCAAGGATAGAAAAGGGTGTGAGAATCAGGTTGCGGATCATCTATCGCGTCTTGAAGGTTCAGACATGAATAGTGGTACTGAAGTTGTGAGAGAAGAATTTCCTGATGAAAGTTCATTTGTTGTTCGTGATTATGAAGCTCCTTGGTATGCAGATATTGCAAATTTAGTGGTAAGTGGTTCTTTTCCTGAAGGTTCGACTTATCAAGAGAGAAAAAGATTAGCTCACCGTGCAAGACAATTCTTTTGGGAGGATCCTTTCCTCTACAAAGTGTGTGCTGATCAAATGGTATGAAGATGTGTAGCCAAGGAAGAAATTGAGGAAATTATAGCTGGGTGTCACGATTCACCTTAAGGTGGACATTTTAAAGGAGATCGAACTGCGGCTAAGGTATTACAATCTGGTTTTTATTGGCCTTCTATTATAAAAGATTGTCATGAATATGCTAAAAGATGTGAAAGATGTCAATTTACCGGAAACATATCCAAGAGGGATGAGATGCCACGTAATAATGTGTTAGAAGTTGAAATATTTGATGTTTGGGGTATAGACTTTATGGGTCCTTTCGTTCCGTCAAATGGTAACCTCAACATCTTATTAGCTGTTGATTACGTATCTAAGTGGGTAGAAGCTGTGGATTTACCAACTAATGATTCACGAGTGGTGATTAAGTTCTTGAAATCGCATATTTTCACTAGACATGGCACTCCGAGGGTAATTATTAGCGATGGAGGTACTCATTTCGTTAATAAGTATTTGAAGACAGTCTTAGAGAAATATGGGGTGAGACATCGTGTATCTACTGCTTATCATCTACAAGCCAATGGTCAAGCCGAAGTCTCAAATCGTGAGGTAAAATCTATCTTAGAAAAAACCGTTGGTCCTACTAGAAAAGATTGGTCAATGAAATTAGATGATGCATTATGGGCATATCGTACTGCATTCAAAACTCCAGTAGGCGCTTCTCCGTATCGAATGGTATATGGTAAGGCTTGTCACTTACCTCTTGAGCTTGAGATGGGTGCATATTTGGCTATTGTGAAGTTAAACTTAGATCCTACTCTAGCTGGTCAAAATCGAATGATGAAACTTGATGAGCTTGATGAATTTCGATTACATGCTTATGAAAACGCTAAACTTTACAAAGAAAATACCAAGAGATGGCATGATAATCGAATTCGAGAGAAGAAAATTGTAGTGGGACAAAGGGTGTTGAAATATAATTCAAAGTTCAGTAATTATCCGGGGAAATTAAGATCGAAGTGCTCAGGACCTTACATCGTGACCAAAGTTACACCTCACGGAGCTATAGAGATAGAACATCCACTTGAAAACCGTACATTCATGGTGAACGGTCATCGTTTAAAGATATATCATGGAGGTGAAGATAACGATCGTGCTAAAGACCCACATCCCGGAGAGGTCATGTACCTCCTCGAAGCTCCTTAGAAGCACGAGGTAACCCGTCGAGCTTAACGACGTTAAACAAAAGCCAATTTCTTGTATATTAGTTTAAGTATTTCAATTTTCGTAGTGTAAATTAGTTTAATTTTCGTTGAATTTAGTGTTTATTATTAAGAAATGAGAAATGGTGTTTGTTTTTGATGATTTCATGGGTATAATGGTCATGAGTTTGGGGTCAAAACGATGAAAAAAAACGAAAAAATATGGAGTCCACAGCAGGTTTGACCGGCTAGCCGGCGAGCTGGCCGGTATACCGGCCCCAAAAGAGCTGAGAACCCCAAACTCTCTGACCACTGCGTTAGCAATGACGCAGCATTGCTGCGTCACGATTTGCGCCAGCGAGAATCCACCGGCATGCCGGTCAGCTGACCGGCTAGCCGGCCAAAGATGGCGAAGGTTCTGGTCCTTGCGTCAGCAACGACGCAAGGTCGTTGCGTCTTGAGTTGCGCCATCGACATGCCGCCGGCATGCCGGTCAGATGACCGGCTAGCCGGCCAAGGAGGACGAAGTCTCTGATCACTGCGTCAGGAATGACGCAAGGCGCTTGCGTCTGAGGTAAAAAAATAAATCGAATTTAGTAATTTTTTTATCGCCGCCCTCGCGACCGGCAATGCCGGCGAATCCGCCGGCTAGCCGGTGCGCTTTTGCGAGAGGCGGTTTTGAGCTCCTTAAACCTAGTTTTTTGCCTCTTTTTCCAAGCCAACCTTCTATTCCTAATCCTTGCCTCCACCTACTCCGAAAATCATCAACAAACAGCTATAAAATCATCAAATCAAGCCTTCTTTCATCACAAAAACACAAAATCAACTCATAACTTCTCCAAAACATCACCAAAATTCGTCTTTTCTTCATAAATTCCCTCTTCCTAACCTTGAAATTAAACCCAATTCTTTCACAATTCCTATCAAATAACCTTAACCCATCTCATATTCCACCTAGTTCTTCAAATTTTAAGCCTCAAAACATCAAATTTCAAAGCTTTTCTCTAGCTTTTTCTCTATTTGAAGTTTTGAGTTTGGGGTGAAAAGAGATGACTAACAGAACTACTTCCATGTGTAACTATCGAAGAAACATACCAAGAAACAGGAACAATGTTGGAGCTAGCCCAGACCAAGCAATTGAGATTCCGGATTCGTGATCCAAAAAGACTGAACAAATCCCAATTGCTCCGAAAAGAAAAGAAAATCCAAGTAAGGCTCAGCCGAAAAAGAGTAGGTTAATTGATGAAAGTGATGAAGAGAGTGAAGAAAAAGTTGAAGAAGAGATTGAGGAAGAAACAGAACAAGAAGTTCCCGAAGAACCCGTGCAACAACAGAAACCTCCGCGTAGGAAAACATGGGCTCAAATGCCTAAGAGAGTCTTCATTCCATGGGATACTCAGGTTCGTGATAGAATTCAATTTTTGAAGTTTGGTGAGGAGATGAATCTTCCAAAGGGTATTATGACTAGTGCTTATAAAGATTATGGTATTACTTGTGACAAATTGGGTTGGAAAGAATTGAGAGAAAGGAAGCTTGAGTATATTCCTACCTTAGTGCGAGATTTTTATGAAGGAATCGCCTTCTCCAAAGAAGCAGTTATTATTCGCAAAAAGGTAGTTCCTTTCTCCGTTGAGCTTATTTGTAAATCATTGAAATTACCCGAATTTTCTGGAATATGTCCTTTCCAAGAGTCTCTTAAAGAACCTTCTTTTGATTATGAGTCCCTTTGGGGAAAAGTACTTGTTGATGGGGCCTGCCCAATTTCCGAAGGAGAGAGAGATGTTGGACAGATGTATAGTAGTAATTTGTTACCATGTGCTAAGGTATGGTCCCGTTTCATAATCCCTACCTTCTTCGGAAATAAACACATATCAGAAGTGAAGAAGGAGCATCTTTTGTTCATTGAGTGTATTATTGAGTAGAAATCTATGGATGTTGCTCGTGCGATATATGATACCATCATGGAATTTGCTAGAATTCCTACTTCGCAACAAAATCTCAAATTCCCTTGTACCATCACTACTTTGTGCTTAGACGCAAAAGTTCCGCGTAAAGACGCAGAGATTGACCGTTTTGTAGTTGGTGAGAGCATGGGTATAGCTTTGGTCCAGAATATTCATGACGAAGTGTTAAGAGCAGTGAGAACTCCTAGATCTCCTCCAAAGAAGAAGATGCATACCACTAATGAGTTGGAAGTGAAAGTGAAGGTGTTAGAAGAGAATCAAGTAAAGATGATTGCGTCTTAGGGAAATGTTACAAAAGAGTTAGAACTTCTCCGAAACATGTTAATGGGGGTGAGCACAATTCAACACGCCACCTATGGTCTACTTACGCAAGAGAAAGTTCATGGACGCAACACTGATAACCAGCCACGCGCTGGTTAAGATACGTTTTCTATCCCTTTCGCGTTTTAGTTTAGTTTATTTTATTGTGTTGAGTCTTTTCGAGTCGTGGGGACACGACTCATTTTTGAGTTTGGGGTGGGGTTCGTTGCCTCATCCCAGTTTTATGTGTTATATGTTTTACTTGCTTTCAATAAAATAATTTTCGGAGTTGCGTTTGACTGTAGAAGATTTTAAATGTTCCTTTAAGCATACTTTTGATGAATTAATGATAGTAAATAGTGGACTTTAGGGAATAATATAAAACGCACTTAGAATTGCATGCGAACATAGGTAATTGATAGGAAAAATTAATGAACAATGCAAATGAAGTAAGCTTGTACTTAAGGAATATGTTTGGTGTGTAGAACGTGAAATCCTAATTAGTAGAGAACCCACCGAGATATGAACTAAAGACAAGCTATGTACTTAGGAAAATGATAGGGGCAGTTCTTTGTTAGCCATTTGAATCCTTTTAGCTTGCTATCCCTTATTATAATTTTATCCGTCTTAGCCCAATTTTGAGCCTTAAGCCTTTTCTTTTGTAGCCACGATATAAGCCCATTATCCTTTAGATTATTAGGTATGACCAAATGACCCGCACTTAAATCACGATCATGAGACTTGTCTCGAGCTTGAGTTTGGGGTGGAGGGTCCACATTTGGGAATTTACATTGGGAAGGGATTATTATGTGTTTGTATTGAGGCACAAAAGTAAAAGATGATATTATTATTTGTAACCCTTTGCCAGGATTTGAAAAAAAAAATTAAAAAAAAAAATTATAAGAGACATGACCTTTCACATCAAAATGAGGGTCATGGGTATCTTATACAAAAAAGAAGAAAAGAAGAAAAAAGAAAATAAAAAAGAAAGAATAAAATAAACCGGCAAAGTGGAGTATTTTTGGAAATCATCTTAGTTTTATTTGGGTTGACATGGGGACGCAACATTATTGCGTCAAATGGGTGAGTGAGAACATTTTTTAGCGTAAACTCAAGCTTGAGGACATTGATGATGGTAAGTGAGGAGAGAGCCAAAAGCTCACTTCAAATTTACCAAATATACATCCATACCGTCCTTAAGCCATTATTAAAACCGTAAAGACCTCGTGATTCCTAAGTGCATAGTTAATTTATGATTCTGTTAATAGGGAATATACTAGGTGGAGCGTTCAAAGCGAGTTAGGATTAATGACCACCCTATAGCCATCATACAGAGATGAGTACAAGTGTAACCTTCAAGCATCGCAACTTTAATTTTATGATTGAGATTATTTATGTTCGATTTTGCATGATAGATGTATGTGTATATTAGTTCCTAGAGTTTTGCTATATGAGATTTATCTTAAGAATTGCTTTAGGTGTATTTGCTAGCTTCTATTTGTTCTTGCGTTTACTTCTACCCCTTGTTTTGTTTTGCTTTGTCGGGACGACAAAGGTTTGAGTTGGGGGTCTTGATGTCTCCCTAATTGTTCTTATTTTCGACCCTTAGGAGACATCATTTTTGGTGTTTATTTGATTAATTTGATAGACTTTTGAGTTAAAAATGCAATAATCCGGAATTCCTATTTTATTTCTAGTATTTTTGATTTATTAAACTTTTGCGCGTAATCTTGTGTATTTTAGTGAAAAGTTTGTAGGTTTTGAATATTAGCTAGGAATGGAATCCGAGAAGAGAGTCAAAGATTGTGATATGGAGTCAAGACTTGAAGATAAATCTCGAAAGAAATTATTTTTAGAGCTGCAAATCTGTTTTCCAGGTCATAGATTACTGATTTCAAGGCACTTAAGAGATGATTTAGCCGCTTACCTTTGAAAAGAAAACATTTCTTATCGAGTTACGGAACTTTAGCAACTAGAATCAAGTCAATCGGAGTCATAACGAAGCGGAAAAAGCCGTTTTAGTGGAGGTGTATCAGCAGTTACGGGATTTTGGGCTTAGAAATTGGGCTTGGACATTTAATTAGTGTTTTAATCTTAGGTCCAAGCCCTAATCCGTTTTTCCACTTATAAAAGGAGCCTTTGACTTCTATTTTCACAAAAATTCACATTCTACAAGATTAAACATCAGAGAGAAGCAACAGAAGGAAGAAAGAAGAAGCTGCAAGAGCTGGAGAGGGTCTATATCTCCGTTCTCAGTCATTCCGATTCCGGAAATTAGGTTCTTTTATCTTTAATTTTGTAAAACAATATGAATTCCATTTTATCTAATTTAGTTTTTCTTTTAATTAGTATGAGCTAAACACACTTTAGTGCTTGAGAATGCTATATGGGTATTTCCCAATCGTATTGAATTTCATATGTTGAATTTGGGTTTCTGTTAAATTAAATTAGATTGTATCTTTTACTCTTTTCAATAAATTGAGAATATTTACTGTTTTTAGAGTCATGAACTAGGAACAGGTGTTAAATATCTAGGCTATTCCAATTAGTGGCGATTGGATCATCCTGACGGAGGGTTTAGGTACAGAATTATTTATTCGATCTAGAATAGAAGCTATTGATTCTGACGAACTTAGTTAATTCTAGGGACAATGAGGTAATTAACTTAAACATCCAAAAGTGGATCATATTTACCCTGACGGGACTAGTGACACTCTAGGATAGCCTTATAGTCCACCCTGACGGGGGTATAAGGAATTTAGAATTCCGACCATTGTAATTGACCAATTTAACCCTTAAACATCATAGGTTATGAAATAAGATTAGGAAGACCCCTTGCGTTCTCAAGTGCTATCTTCTCATACTCGCGTTTTACATCAATTTACTTGCGTCTTAGCTTTTAATTGCATTTTCCATTTAGTCTTTTATCACTTAGAATTAATACAAAAATCAAATTAATCATTTTATCTTATTTTCTTTCTTAAGTGCAATCATTCATTAGTGGATAAGCATTGTGATTAACCAAACCGTCCCTGCGAACGATCCTAGAATCACTTATTACTACTTGGGACAACCGTACACTTGCGGTTGTGGTTCGATTACATTTGCATTTATTTTAAAACACACAAAGGACCACCAACGATGCTGAAGAAGATTTATGGGTCGTTAATGCGTTGGATGGTAGGAGATCAGATAGTGATAGATAGAGTTTCATCGTAAATGTCAACGAACAAGTATGTTTGTGTGGACTTTGGCAAATGTTGCACCATCCACGTGGTCATTTCATTTTTGTTACTCCAACGTACGATAAAGATAAAGGATACTACCCGTATGTTTCTAAATACTTAATGCTGTCGAAGTACATGGATTCCTATGCCGGAGAATTCCGTCCCTTATGGATGTTCTCGATTATCCACCTTACGAAGGCGTTGAATTTGTGGCATGTAAGGATAGATTAATTACTAGGAGTGGTCGGAGGAGGTCTTCCCGGATTCACAACGAAATGGATGATAGAGAAGATCAGGGTACGAATCGATGTGGTAATTGCAAACAATATGGTCATAACAAAAAGACGTGTGGGAAGCCTCGAAAAAATAAAAATTAGTTTCGATCAAGCTTTATTTATTATTTAGTTGTAATTTTGTCGAATTATACTTACTTTGTGTGTAATCGAACAAAAGATTTGGTGTTTGAATTTGATTTAGGTTTGTTTGCTTTAATGTTGATGTAAAATTTGATTTGGGTTTGTTTTTATTGTGTAGAATTAGAGTTTGTATTGTTTGGAAAAAAATATGAACTCTCAAAATTCTCTGGAAGGAAAGGCCGCTAACGGGCAACCGCCCTTATCCCGCCCTTATAAGAAGGGCAGTCTCCATCCTACCTCTCTTAACATCAGATTTTTTTCCCCTTCTCGGTAATTCGAATAACTAATACCTACAATTGCAATAACACCCGTTCGATTTTTTTCAATGTTTCCAAACACAAACAATCACTAAAATCAAACACATAACTAAATCCAAACGTTTAAAACATAATGTAATGCGATTACAACTAAAAATGAAAAAATAAAAAAGTTTTTCAACCAAATGATAAACTAAAGTAATAAACAACTAACTTCAACGTCTCCTCCTTCGCACTCTACTTGGACCCCGTGTTTCCTCATCCTCTTGTCTAATGTTCAAACCGAAAATTTGTCCAATTAATTCTTCCTCTTTTGCATATATCAACAATTGTTTCATGTGATCTCTCATATCATTAATAGTAACTCCCGGTTCTGCTACACGGTATGCCCAATCAGTAGTCGACTGAATCTGTCATTATCCAAAAATGTAAATATAATTCTAAAACAAAATCAAGACAAAGGTTTAAATTGTTACTAGTTTCTGAAGTTGAGATCCACGAGGATGGAACCCTGGTTCTTGATCGTGTCCCTCGTTTGGACCTTGAGCAAGGGAGATATATATCCGTGAATTTTCACGATACCAAGCTTCGTACGTCGGAGTACACCCAACCCCTTCGACTAGATTATCTATCCTATAATGTGCCGCCTCATTCCACATTCGAATCTCACTGACATGTTTTAATCTCCAATTCTCATGAGACTTCCCTATTTGATCCACGGTAGTATGATATCGATCTTCAGATTGATCAATAGGAACATATATATCTTGAATGAACCCGAATTGTCTCAAAACGCGGTCGGGGCGGTACCACTCGACATCGTTGAATTGTATCAGCGGTATAACACATAGGTACTCCACGCGATCCTCCAAACAATTCTGGGCGACTGTTCCCATTCTAGTACCCTCATAGGGTCTCCAATTAACCTAATCGGGGTAAATTTTAAAAATTAGAAATATATACATTTCCAACTAATCCCAAAAAACTAACATGATCCGCTTCTTGCATGTCTAAATCATCTCGATAAATCCTTAGAGTTCTACCGCAACTGTTGGCCCACATTTTTGCACCATTCCACCTACAAAATTCAAAACAAAAGAACATTAATAACTCATTATTATTAATTATACATTAACTTTAAACATTTAAGTTACGATACACTAGCGGGACCGTATCAAGCGTTTACAACATAATGGACTAATCCGGGTTTAACATGCAAATAGTCCCAACACCATATCTATAAAATGAACAAAAAAAACATTATAACTTTATAAAATTACACGAGTTATAAGTAAAAGAAATACCTGCAAGAGAAGACCACACCCCTTGAGTGTTGCCATTGATCCCTCGCAAGCTTGACAAAGACCACTATACAAGTACGATAGTGTTGCCGAACCCCAACTATAGCGAGAGGTCAGCCTCAAATATCTCAACAACGGAAGATACATTGTGGGTACAGTGTTTTGTTTCCCAGAGGGGAAAAGGAATGTCTCGAGTAAATGCAGAATGTACCCGGTCGCATAGTGGCGTAAAACTTCGTCACTTGTGTCAGCAGGTGGAGCTCTATCTCGAAACGTATTCTTTAACCACGCATTCTTAATTACTTTACGCCCATCTCCCCTCTGTGTCGGTACCACTCTGAATAAATGTAGACATGTTTCTTCAAAGTCAAAGTAGGCCGGTTCTGAATCGGTCACTGCACGGCTGCGGATTGGTAGACCCAATATCATCGAAACATCGCGTAAGGTGACGGTCATCTCACCTACGGGCATGTGAAATGTATGGGTCTCCCTTCTCCACCTTTCGACCATCACAGAGATCAAAGAGTGATCCAATACAATCTTGTCTATCTTACGAATCTCCCCGAACCCAGCTTCTTCAAATAAAGGAATTACCCGTGGGTCCAATTGCCACGGAGTAGTGGAGATAGGCTTGATCATCGCACCTTCATATCGGCCCTAATAACAAAAACAAAAATCATTAACAAATAAACTAAAATAAATTTTATACTTAAAATAATTAACTTACGTTAGTCACCAATTCGCTTTTGTGTTGAAATTTCCCTTGTCTCCATAAAAGCGGGCCTGAATTGCTACTAGAAGATGTCATTATACACTAGCAAGAAATAAGAACCGATAAATTAATAAATGGGCCAATAGTGCAATTATCTTTAATTAAAAGGACCAATTCTGCAATTACCTAAAATTAAAAAAGACCAATTGTGAAATTACCTAAAATTTGAGACACTAATTGTACAATTAACTAATACCAAAGAACGAGCTACTTTTACAATTACAATAAACTTAAAAGACCAATTGTGCAATTATCAAAAATTAAAAGGACCAATTGTGCAATTACCTAAAATTCAAGACCTTAATTTTATAATTAAAAGACTAGTATTTCAATTAAAATTAAGTAAAATGACTAATAGTGCAATTATCAAATTAAAAAAGGACTAATTGTGCAATTACCTAAAATAATGAAATTAATCCAATATCTTTTGCAATAATATAACACGAAATTAAACCCTTTTACACTAATATACATGCATGCATTTATCAAAATCAATGATAAAAAACAAATTTTTTAAAAAACCCTAACCTTAAGATTTGGAGGGATGTGCTTGAGTAGGAGGTTGAATTAGGTGGAATAAATGGAACAATGAACAGCGGCGACAAGGAATCTCGACGGCCTGGTGGTGGAGAGGTGGGTTTTTGTTGGAATGAATGAACTCTCGTAATGGGAGTATATGATTTCTACAGACATTTAATCTGCATTGAAGGGCGGTGGGTAGCCAACCGCCCTTACTTTGCGGTATAGTTAGCACTAAAGGCGGTAGCTAGCCTACCACGCTCCCCAAAATTAATTTTGTTCTTTGGGCGGTAGCAAATTTCGTAATTAAGGAAGGGCAGTCAGTTGACCGTGGCCCTTCAAGGAAGGGCGGTAAGTGGGATAGCACCCATGTGTCAAACCTGAAATTATTGTTCTTTCTATGCCAAGACGCTAATTACTTCTAAAAAAAAAAGTCAAAAAAAAAAATCCACCTTGTGGAATGTGTAGATTGAAAAGACCAAATCGCCCTGGGTAAATCTTTAATGCTTTTATTGGCGACTTCACTTGTTTCTTCTACACATAGTAAGTAACAAGTACCAATAACTCAAGTCAAGACTGCTGCTTTTCATCAACCACAAACCCAAAAATGCCACTAAAATCTCCGAAACCAAATTCCAAAAGCTTCATATATTGTTATTATCTATATATCTTCTTCACTTTAGCAAATTGTCGAACAATAACAAAGCATAAATACAAGTCAAAAGCGGTAGAGTTTGATGAATCTCTTACTTATTTATGGCCTTTACCTTCTCAATTCACCTTTGGTAACCAAACCATTTCCCTTGATCCTAATCTCTCTCTTTCCGTTAATGGCAACGGAGGCGCCTCTCTTATTGTTCAACAAGCTTTTCAAAGATATAAAAGTATCATTTTTAAACATAGCTCTACATTATCCAAGTCTGTAATAGCTTATGATATCACTACCGTCAATGTTATTGTTCACTCTGACAGTGAAGAGGTTAATTGTTTTGTTATTTTTTACTTCTTTTAATTTTATTTTATGTATTTTTATATATGTTTTCGGATAATTTCAGCTCCAACTTGGTACGGACGAGACCTATTCATTGTTTGTAGCAAAGAGCGATGAACATTCGATTGTTGGAGGTATCACCATTGAGGTACTGTACCCAAAGTTAAAATGTAAAAGTATTCTATTAGATTCTACTTACTAAAAAAGTATTTATATAAACAATATCCAGACACTTTTAGGAAGGTTATTTTAGTAATGGTGAGTGCAATTGGGACTTATCTTAATGTGAAAAGCTAAGTGACAATTGAAGTCGACAATTAGCACCATTGGTCCTTAAGTTATACGAAATAGCAAAATAGCTACATATACCCAGTTGAGGGGTAAAATTCACGATATTGATGTATAACACATGTATATATCTGTTAATTTGTAACAAGGGGGTAAATTTGGCTGTTTTGCATAACACAGGGATCAATGGTGCAATAAATAGAAATATACCCTGTGGAGGGGGAAAGTTCTGCAATGTAAAAAATTATCTAAATATTATCATCTGTGATGTTTTTGCTGCAGGCCAACTCTGTCTATGGTGCATTGCGTGGGTTAGAGGTTATTTTTCCATTCTCTATATAAGTTCAATAACTATGATATATGAGATACTAAGTTTGTGTAGTAATTTAAATTTTTGATGCAAATTACATACAAGTGAAAGTGGGCATTAGCTTTGCTCACTCTATTTTGTCTTCGATTTTGTGTTCAGACAATGAGTCAGTTATGTGTTTATGATTACGAGGCTAAAACAGTAAACATACATAAAGCACCATGGTACATTCAGGACAAACCTAGGTTTTCATATCGTGGGCTTTTACTTGGTAAGGAATCTCAGTAACATTATTTTATGATATTATCATTTGCCCACAACTCATTACTTTTTTGCAGATACTTCAAGACACTATTTGCCGATTAATATTATCAAGCAAATTATTGAATCTATGTCATACGCTAAACTTGTAAGTTTTTATAGCAACTTCTTTTACTACCTGTATATTGTCTTTGAAGTTTAAATTATTCCTTTTAACTTTATCTAACCTCAATGTTTTTTTTTTTTTTTGTATAATAATTGCATTCAGTAGAATGTTCTTCATTGGCACATTATAGATGAAGAATCGTTTCCTTTAGAAGTACCTACTTATCCAAAATTATGGAAAGGTTCATATACAAAGTGGGAGCGTTATACTGTTGAAGATGCATATGAAATTGTAAAGTGAGATTCTCTTTTAGTATATTCAAAAAACCATTTTCTTAAACATTCTGATAATGATAACACTAATTATATGTTTTTTGTTACACTTTTGCAGTTTTGCAAAAATGAGAGGTATCATCTTTTTATATGTTGTATTTTTTTATAAGTCATACTTTAGTGTAATGAGTAAATGAGTAAACTATGTTTTGTAGGAATTAATGTTATGCCGGAAGTGGATGTACCTGGTCATGCTGAGTCATGGTAAGCCTTGTTCTCTTCTTTCAAATTTTATAAAATAATTCATTAAAAAAGAATTTACTTCCCAAATTTTAGAAGTGGTTATTATTTATTTTTTTATAGGGGAATAGGTTATCCAGATCTATGGCCTTCACCTACTTGTAAAGAGCCTCTAGATGTTTCAAAAAATCTTACTTTTGATGTAATATCTGGCATATTAGAAGGTTTGAACTGCTTAATATCCCTTAACAAAAACAGATCCTTCAAGTCTTTAATTTGATGTTATATATCATTTATAGATATGAGGAAAATCTTTCCGTTTGAGCTTTTTCACTTAGGTGGTGATGAAGTCAATACAAGTTAGTTACTTATCTTCTTCAAAAGAATTGATCTCTTGTATTCATTCTCATTACGTTATTAACAATTTAACACCTTTCTCAATATTGTTCAGATTGTTGGACTAAGACACCACATGTAAAGCAATGGTAATAATTACTCTCTCTTTTTCTCATAATGTTACAAAGATTGTTTGAATATTGGTGATTTAATAATATATGTATGAACAAGTCTATTGGGGATTTCATGTCAAGATGTAATACTAATGTTAATTCTGTGTTTCTGTCATTTAAGAGTTATGTAGGATTTGCCTTTAATTTATTGTTTGTGCAGGCTTAAAGAACATAATATGACAGGTAAAGATGGATATGAGTATTTTGTTCTCAAAGCTCAAGACATAGCAATATCACTAAACAAAACTCCTGTGAACTGGTATGTTTTAACCTGATGTGCCTTTCCTTCATTCCCTATTCCAACAAAAAGGAAAGGGGCTATTCTTGAATGTATTAAAGAAAAAATTTATAAATTTTGTTATATAGGGAAGAAACTTTCAATTCCTTCCCAAAAAAACTCAACCCTCAAACGGTAGTCCATAACTGGTGAGACTCCAACAACTATTGTAAAAGTGAATCATATATAATATAATAATAATGTGTTTGATAATTGATATAATATAGGCTACAATCAGGTGTTTGTCCAAAAGCGGTTGCAAAAGGTTTGAGATGTATATATAGCAATCAAGGTTTTTGGTATCTTGATCACTTAGATGTACCTTGGAATGAGGTATATTATACTGAGCCCATGGAAGGAATAAAAAAAGATGATCATTTGGCACATAATCTTGTACTTGGAGGTGAAGTATGCATGTGGGGTGAAACAGCAGATGCTTCTAATGTTCAACAAACAATATGGCCTAGAGCTGCAGCTGCAGCAGGTAATTATTATTATTATCAAGTCATTTTTGTGAAGGAATTTTTAATATTTTTTTTTTTTTGGGATATTTATGTAGAGAGGTTGTGGAGTAATAGGGAAGCAACGTCTTCACAAAATAATACGAAATCAGTATTGCAAAGGTTGGAATACTTTCGATGCCTTTTGACAAGGCGTGGGGTTCAAGCTGCTCCTGTTACGAATTTCTATGCTCGAACTTCTCCAACTTCTCCAGGATCATGTTATCAACAATAAACCTTTTGTTCGTTTTCTAGAGCATAAACTGGGGACACTGCTCTCTTTGTGTTTTTGTTGTATATTTGTTTTGTTGTTTTGTTGAGTGATTTATGTGCTGCTCTTTCAACCAGAGCTTTTTATTTTTATCTTTTTTTTTTTTTTTTTTATGGTAGTTACTGTGCCATTCAAGGGAATTCCAAATTGCAGAATTAACTCATTATTATCTAAAACCATTGTCTAATATCTAAGGGAATTAAAATGCTATTTTATGCAATCTTTGGTTCAAAGAATATTAAATTTATGTTTTCAACGAATATTTAAAATGTTAATATATTTTATTAATGATATTAGACATTATTATCCAATAGGTTTTGAAAATCTTTGCTCAAAACTTAAATTCTTCCATCTAATCTACTTTTCTTACTAAAGATCAACTAGAAAATTTAATATTATATACTTACTTTTTTACTATTTATTAAACCTTTATTTATTTTTTATCTACTATGTATACTAAATTACACACATAAATTATAAAACATATAACGCTTTCTTTCTTTTCTCATCTCTCCACCCAAACCCAACAATCATGGTGAGAAGCTTTCAAAACTCCATTTCTTTTCCCCGCAACCATGGTGATAAGTTTTCAAAACCTTTTGAAATTCCAGCTCCTCTATTTTTTCCCAGCCATGGTGATAAGCTCTCCATCTCATCTTTTTTTCCTTAGCCATAGTGATAAGCTTTTAAAACTCATGCTCCTCCATTGTTTCACAACCTCCGATCTGCTTTATGATTCTAGGCGTGGAGTGAGATCTATTAGAGAGTTTTGAGTTTTGGTTCAGTTGTGCTCCAATCCGCTTTGTCGGGAGCTTTGTGATTCCAGACGTGAAGTGAGAGAGAGACTTCGAGCTTTATAGTATGGAGAGCTCGATTTGAGCTGCCATCCATGGTAGATCTGCACATAAACAAGGCTTGGTAGGAGTACTTAGTGTTTTTCTTGAGTACTCAGTATTTTTCTAGTAGTTATTCTTTAGTTTTACATTTAATATTATTTTTTTCCTAAATAAGTGTTGTAATGTTATATTTTATGATAATAGAAATGAACTTTTATGCATTTTTCTTTTGTTTTACTCAATGTTTTTGCTGAGTAGTCAGTGTTTTCTTATGAGTACTTAGTGTTTTGTGTTGAGTACTCAGTGTTCTTGTAGGAGTACTCAGTATTTTTGTTGAGTACTCAGATATTTTTTCATGAGTACTCATATATTTGTTGAGTATACTCAGTGGTTTTCCAGACTCTTAAAGATTTTTCAGATATTCAGTGATCTTTCTAATACTCATTGAATTCACTGAGTACAACCTGGTTAGAGGCGTCAGAGCTGGTCGGTGGTGGTGGATGTAGATGAATAGTGTTGATACTCAGTGACTCGATACTCAGTGATTCCATGGTCCATTCTTCTTGCCACTTATTTTTTGTTTTATTGTGTTTGTTTGTTTAATTTGAGGATATTTTAGTATTTGATCACCCATAAGATTAGGTAGTGACCTCTTCAAAGAAGAATCTAGATACATGTTCCCTATAGATTAATCGCCCATGATATTATAGTAATTATAGTGTTATTAAATAGTCTTTATTAGTTTATGTGTAAAATCAAAGTGACCTAAATTTAGAGACAGAGTGGGTAGTAATTTCTTACAATTGGAAGCCATCACAACTTTTTCTTCTGATTTTTTTAATATTTATTTATAAAATAGTTTAAGAGATCAAAACTTGTACATGGTATTCAATAAAATGTGTTGTAGCATTGATTGTTATCATGGATTTATTATCTTTGTTGTTCGATTAATTCCAAATCATACAAAATTCCAATTGTTTAATTTTAATGTTGGATCATCTTCATTATTAAGATATCGTGATTTTTCTTCTTTACACTTACTTAGTATTCCATGCTAGATAATCTAAGATCATCCATTGATGTAAAACCTTAATTTCAATACCTTGTATGTTTCTTGGCAGTCCTATTATATTTGAATCGTATCTTTTTTAGTATACTCTTTTTTTGGTTTACTCGTAACTCGTGGGTAGAAACCAACTCCCATGTGGATTCAAATAATGGGCTAGAGTGGGGCATGGGAAAGAACGATGCAAGGGTGGGGAAGGTTGTACGACTTATTTTGCGGGATGGGTGCGGGGATAGGTAAAGTCAATCCAAATTCTCCCTATTGACACCCTTATTCAAAAGTAGTCTAAGGGTTTGATATTCTTATTCGAGGTCTTGAGGTTGTAAAATATCCAAAATATCCTCAATAAAGACAAATATACTCTCAAAAATTCAATATTATAAACAATTAAGCCTGAGGCCGACGTCTGGCACTGAACACGATTGGTGTGACATGAGCAAACGGTGTGGACACCTAGCATGATCCACGTCCTACACTAAGCATTCACAATACTTGTAGTTAGTAGTGAAAATAATCTGTAAACAAGATGAATATTTGTTATTAAAACGAGGTACATCTGTCTTGAGTTTTTCAAAGATTAAGCGTTAATGCAAAAGCGGTAATCAAATCCAAGGAAAAAGAAGGAAGAGGAGGATACATAACGAACATGCCATTTCCAAGAATATATATTCTCTAGATAATTCGGTTATCTCATCCTCCCATGCGCCACCAAGCTTCGATCCTCAACCTCAAGTGTCAAGGCGTATTACTTCCTAAGGAGAAGAGTCAAATGAAGATTGGATACTCATCCCATCATATATTTTGAAGGAAAGTGTCAAAACTTATAAAACAACACTTCAATGTATTTGCTAAATTGTATCATCTATCAACGATAGTTGAAATCTTAGACGAGACAAGGGAACATAGCTATTCACCAAGGAACCCTTAAACCAATGTTTTTAAGGTAAAGAAGAATTGGGGAGTTCATGTATGTCCTAAATTTTTAGTTTATCTGGTTGTTCAATGTATTTTTATATGCTCATTTGACACACTATATATCATTGTATCCTTTATTTTGATGTTTTCAGAAATGGGAGATGAAATACATGTTCTATTGTTTATATCCTGATTCAATATGCATTATCTATGGGGGTGTATTAGGGATAATCTAGTTCAACTCCTTGAGTTACTAGTGTTCATTTAAATCCCTAAGAGGGTTGTTGGGGAAACACGTAGTTCAACTCCTTGAGTTATTGGTGCTCGATTAAAATCTAAACGGGGTTGTGTTGGCATATAGCCTCCCTTAATAGGTTGTTTTAATGTGACAAATCCTCTTGTGTTTAGTGTGCTAACTACTATTGTTTTATACTTTCTATCTTGCACTCTAATTCATCTAATAGCACTTCTTTATCATTTAGATCAAAGCTTTATTGTTATATCTTATGAAACTAATTCTCATTCAAATACGTTTAACCTTATCTTTGTGTACATTGAGAATTAGCTTTAGTGATCAACTACAAAGTTTATTAGAATGATGTTCTCTACAACTCTCGTGAAGAAAGTTTTCTGATCCGAGCATCGTAGTAAAAGATATACTCATTAAAAGGTGTTTTAGACCTTTGGCGCGGTACACCGGACCTTGGGTGCGGTACACCGCAGATGTGCGGACCAGGGCACGGAGCATGGCTAGCCCCGGACTAGAAAATGAGCAATAAGCGAAGCTTGGCGCGGTGCACCTCACCAACCCCGCGGTGCACCGCAGATTAGGGTTTCCTGCACAAAATGAAGACAAAAGCAATAGATCCGTTGGGGATATTAATATATCCGTTGGAGACAAATCATATGACCGTTGGGAGCATTTTGCAGCTATAAATTGAAGGTTTTTCAAGGCTACAAACACACCTTCAACCCATATACACTTAGGGGCTTAATTGTTATCATCCAAGAAGGTGTCAAGAGCTTAAAAAGTCTTATCTACTCAATTAAGGAGTTAATTCAATAAGCCACAAAGTTCTATCTACTCAAGAGGAGTCTTTCATGCTTAAGTGTTATATCTACTCAAGAGAAGTATTAAGCTAATAGTTATATCATCTCTTTAGGAGTTCATTAGCAAAGTAGTTTCACCCCTTAAACACTTTGTTTTTATCCTCTTAGTCTAGTCTTTGTAAAAGTTAGATTAAGAGAGTGTGTGAGTATAGGGATTATACTTGGTGTCCTTGTGTTGTGATTACACAAGAGGTTGTCTTTGTGTTGGGATTACACAAGAGTTTCCTTCGTGGTTTCGAAGAGTTTGTCCTTCGTGTTATCGAAGAGGTTGTAAGGGTTATTGTGTTCTCGACCCGGTTAAGAGAGACACGGGAGCTTAGTGAAAAGCTTGAAATCCTAAGGAGGCTTCCTTAGGTAGTGGATGTAGGGAAACCGAACCACTATAAATCGTGTGTATCTTTCTATCCCTACTCTATTTACTTTCCGCATTTTATATGTTTGATAATATGCTAGTATGAATATTGTGATATTGATTATCTAGTTTATCTAACATATTGCCATCTAGAGTAGTTAGAGATTAGAAACTCGTTTTACTTGTATCAATTATATATCGAACCTCTTAGCTTATCCATTGCATGATCCCTTAAGAGTTTGATATATTAGTTGACTTAGAAGTTTCTTTCTTAAACTTATAATTGTCCAAAAGATTTTTAATTAGGCATTAATCTTATTAGTAATCCTATTCACCCCCCCTCTAGGACTTTCAATTGGTATCAGAGCCTAACTCTACGTGAATAGCTTAACCGTTAGTAGAGTAAACGATTTGGAATCTAATCTTTTGGAAGAGTTGTTTTTCTACACAACCTCCATTTTCTTGTAGGTGATCGTTACTTTGCTTGGAGGAAACAAATGGAAGAATTAATATACGAAAGAACGCTCAAATCTCGAAAAAGGAAAATCCGGTGATTTCTTTTCTTTATCTCGTATATAATATTGCGTTTCCTCCCTATGGCTTGCGTTTTTAATTATGTTTTGGGTTGTGATTTGATTAGTTGTGTTTGTTGTTATCATGTTTTATCTTTGGATATTATCTTGTGATTCTAATCATTGTTTTAATGTTATTAGTGTTATTGCATCTAATTCTCATGAATGATGTTTTTACACTTTAGCTCTTAGAATTTTGGTAATTGCATTTTAGTCCCCAAAATTTTCAAAATTGCACTTTGACCCCTCATATTTATTAAATTCTTCAAAGTGTCATAGTTTGGACTTCATAATCTTTCACTTGTAAAATTTGCCATTTTAGTTCATATCTTTGAAAAATTGCATTTTTAGTCCCTACTATGTGAAATTGCTTTTTAGTCCCTCAACGATTATAAATTGCACTTTTTATTCTTACAAGTTTTTATATCTTTTTAAAAGTGACTATTGATTGATAAAAGGGAAAAAGATCAAAGATATTAGTTTACACTTTCAAATCTTAATTTATCTTTGATCACAAATTTGCATTTTCATATGGGTGAGTTTTTAAAGAAATTGTTTTTCAAAAATATTTTTCCGATAATCGTTTGCATTTTCCATAGCATTTCAAAAATGTTTTATGCATAGTATTATGGGAATTCTATCCATTATTGGTCATTAACTCATTTGCATGAATTTGCTTTGCTTACTATCTTTATGATGTGCTTCATTATGTGCTTATATGGTTTATTCCCTATTGTGCTAATATCTTGTATAACTTGACCTTTTCATGCTTAAAATTGCTTAGTTTTTACATTGGGTCTCTTTGTACTTTTTAGAAAATATAGGGGTATATATGAAATAAACTGCTTTATGTGTTTTCGGGATTTCCACGTTGAATCTTTTCAAAACAAAAGCGTTTTTAGTTGTTTTAAAATATCTCTATACTATTGGGGTGTTTTCGTATTAACTTCGGGTGTTTATGCAAATTGCCTATTTTCAAAATCTCTCTTCTTACTCCTTTTGGTCGAGCTTTAGTGCGGTGCACCGCAACAATGGTCCGGTACACCGCAATTCGGGGTTTATTGTTCTATCTTACTTTATGGTCCTTATTGGTTGAAAATATTGCATTGTGATACCTATAGGTTGAAAAATATTGATTTTAGATCCCTATAGTTTGAACAAGTTGCATTTAGCTTTCTTATGCTTGAAAATTAGACCTAGGTCCCTATTGTCTTGAGAAAGTTATACTTAGGTCCTTGAAGGTTTTCAAAATTGCATTTAGTCCCTAAACATTTGAAAAATGCATTTTGACCCCCATACTTTTCAAAGTTTAAATTTTACCCCTAGATTTCTTAAAATCGGTTTCAAATTATTCTTATTGGGTGTTTTTAATCTTCATATTATCCTACTTGGTCATTATTGTGGTTGTTTTGGTTTTTTAGTTGTTTATGCTTTGAATGCTTATGAATCCATGTTTTGGATATTTAGGATTTCATTGCTACTTGGTTAAATTTGGATGATTGGTTTAAGATGCTATGTGTTTAACTTGGATAATTGGTTATGTATGTTTTGTTGAATGTTAGTTGCTTAAATTTCATGCTTCGGATATTATTTAAATGTGTTAATGTTGCTAACATTTTCCTTGATGATATAGGTACTATTGCATCATTCATCCTTGATCTTATTCTATATTGTTTTATAGTCCCTTTAGTTTGTTCAAATTAATCTTAGTTCTTCAAATGGTTGAAAATTGCATTTAGGTCCATTGAAGTTTTTCAAAATTGCGTTTAGTCCCTAAACTTTTGGAAAATATATCTTGACCCCTTTGCTTTTCAAAAATGACAATTTACCCCATGATTTCTTAAAATTGATTCAAATATTCTTATTGGTAAAAAGGGGAGAAATTATTGGTCAAACTTTTCAAAATTGAAACAAACACTCTATGCATTTCGGGAGGGGGAGTTTTTAGTAAATTATCTTTAAAAACTAAAATGCTTGATTAATTGTTTGCACTAATCGTTTATCTTATAATTGCACTAATCGTTGCGTTGTTAGAAAGCTTATAAGATGAAAACCTATCGATCAAGAAGTTGGTAAAATGTCTTCATCCCTTATCCTTTTCATGCTTTGCAATTGTTGATCTTTGTGCATCTCAAATTAAAATGTTTCAATTGCTCTTAAACCCTTGATCTCTCTATGTTATTTTTCAAAATCTATTCACTTGAGTTTTTAGCTCTTCTATGATTATTTGTTTGATCTTATTTTATTATCCCGTCTTTTTGATGAAGACAAAGGGGGAGAAATATGTGCACTAAAACTTTCAAAATTGCACTTCTTAATACTCACAAATGCATTTCTTATCTTATATTCATTTTTACTTAAATGCTTATTGTGAGGGGGAGCTAAATTTGATAAGAGCTTATACTTTCATATCATTCCTAAGGTGTTTTAGTGAAGGATTTGTCATCATCAAAAAGGGGGAGATTGTTGGCATATAGCCTCCCTTAATAGGTTGTTTTAATGTGACAAATCCTCTTGTGTTTAGTGTGCTAACTACTATTGTTTTATACTTTCTATCTTGCACTCTAATTCATCTAATAGCACTTCTTTATCATTTAGATCAAAGCTTTATTGTTATATCTTATGAAACTAATTCTCATTCAAATACGTTTAACCTTATCTTTGTGTACATTGAGAATTAGCTTTAGTGATCAACTACAAAGTTTATTAGAATGATGTTCTCTACAACTCTCGTGAAGAAAGTTTTCTGATCCGAGTATCGTAGTAAAAGATATACTCATTAAAAGGTGTTTTAGACCTTTGGCGCGGTACACCGGACCTTGGGTGCGGTACACCGCAGATGTGCGGACCAGGGCACGGAGCATGGCTAGCCCCGGACTAGAAAATGAGCAATAAGCGAAGCTTGGCGCGGTGCACCTCACCAACCCCGCGGTGCACCGCAGATTAGGGTTTCCTGCACAAAATGAAGACAAAAGCAATAGATCCGTTGGGGATATTAATATATCCGTTGGAGACAAATCATATGACCGTTGGGAGCATTTTGCAGCTATAAATTGAAGGTCTTTCAAGGCTACAAACACACCTTCAACCCATATACACTTAGGGGCTTAATTGTTATCATCCAAGAAGGTGTCAAGAGCTTAAAAAGTCTTATCTACTCAATTAAGGAGTTAATTCAATAAGCCACAAAGTTCTATCTACTCAAGAGGAGTCTTTCATGCTTAAGTGTTATATCTACTCAAGAGAAGTATTAAGCTAATAGTTATATCATCTCTTTAGGAGTTCATTAGCAAAGTAGTTTCACCCCTTAAACACTTTGTTTTTATCCTCTTAGTCTAGTCTTTGTAAAAGTTAGATTAAGAGAGTGTGTGAGTATAGGGATTATACTTGGTGTCCTTGTGTTGTGATTACACAAGAGGTTGTCTTTGTGTTGGGATTACACAAGAGTTTCCTTCGTGGTTTCGAAGAGTTTGTCCTTCGTGTTATCGAAGAGGTTGTAAGGGTTATTGTGTTCTCGACCCGGTTAAGAGAGACACGGGAGCTTAGTGAAAAGCTTGAAATCCTAAGGAGGCTTCCTTAGGTAGTGGATGTAGGGAAACCGAACCACTATAAATCGTGTGTATCTTTCTATCCCTACTCTATTTACTTTCCGCATTTTATATGTTTGATAATATGCTAGTATGAATATTGTGATATTGATTATCTAGTTTATCTAACATATTGCCATCTAGAGTAGTTAGAGATTAGAAACTCGTTTTACTTGTATCAATTATATATCGAACCTCTTAGCTTATCCATTGCATGATCCCTTAAGAGTTTGATATATTAGTTGACTTAGAAGTTTCTTTCTTAAACTTATAATTGTCCAAAAGATTTTTAATTAGGCATTAATCTTATTAGTAATCCTATTCACCCCCCCTCTAGGACTTTCAGGTTGTCGGGGGAAAATCTAGTTTAACTCCTTGAGTTACTAGTGCAAGATTAAAACCCTAGGGGGTTGTCAAAGGAAAATCTATTTCGAATCCTTGAGTTACTAGTGCTCAGTTAAAACTCTAAAGGGCTTGGCGAGGGAAAACCTAGTTCAAACCTTCAAGTTACTAGTGCTTAATTAAATCCCTAACGAGGTTGTGGGGGGGGGGGGGGGTAAAACCTAGTTCAACTCCTCGAGTTGCTAGTGTTGGATCAAAACCTTAAGAGGTTGGTCGAGGAAAAACCTAGTTCAACTCTGAGTTATTAGTGCTTGATCAAAACCCTAAGAGAGCAATCCAGGGAAAACATTGTTCAGATCTTTAAGTTACTAGAAATCAATAAAACCCCAAGGTATGGTCGATGTAATACCTAGTTCAAACTCCTTGAGTTACTAACGCTTGGTTAAAAGCCCTAAAAGGTTGATTGGGGTAGAGCGACCCACAAAACCACCACGTTTTGGTTTAACATTCCAAAGGTAACTATATGACATTAAGGGATACGAATCTTCAAGTAGTTTATAAACCACGAAAACAATTTTACCAAGAGATGGTCAACTCGACCTCTCTAAATATCAATATGTACCACAAGGACAAAAGAAGGTCCCTAGGTCGATCTCTATGATCAAACAAACTCTCTAAATTCTGCTAAGGGTAGGAACCCGTGAAAGTCCAAAGTTACATGTGCAAAAAAACAAAAAAACAATCATTATCAAAAGATCATTCAGTATCTATTGCATTACAAAATACATGGGCACATAAAAAACTAATAACAATTGGTCCCCGCATCGTACGGGGAAGAATCCAGAGAACTTGAAGATTCTAAGATATGTTAATCCAGGTCAACATGCAACAAGGGAAACTACCCTATTGAAATATGCAGGCCAAATCGGGGTATCCGAGTCATATATTGTCTCGTAGATGGGAAGCATCGCTGGTCCCCTCGAAAGGGCATGAAGTCTCATTTGACATTCGAGTCGCAAGGAGGTTCCATGATATCTCTAGTTCACTCTCCGTTTTGGACAACTCAACCTTTAGCCGCTAGATTTCCTCGTCTTTAATCTTCAAAGTGGCTAGAAAAGAGTTTGTTACTTATTGTTCATATTAAAGGGACATAAAAACATCCTCCTTCGTGGGATATGTGAGACCACAAGTTGGAAAAATTTCCTGGTGGCCTCCACAACTGCATCATAAGAGATAGACAAGCCATTAAACCTATTGACTGACCCACAAAGAGCTTGATAAAAATGAATGACCTCTAAGGATAACCTATTCCCTTGAAACATACTTCCCTTCGTCAGCCAAGCACCTCGGCATGGAAAAAAAATCAAATTTTAGGAGGTAATAAGGGAATCCATTTAATAGCAAAACCTATGAAAAACGAAAAGAAATAGCCCGATAACATTTATGTTGGAAAAAGACATTTTCTTATTTGCCTTAAAATATGTTAATATGACAAATTATATTCTAATCACTATCCGAATTTTATGTTAACTTCAATATCTTTTAAAATCACTTTCAAAATGCATCTAATGAAGAGAACATTTGCGCTTAAGGATCTTTTTCTAGTCTCATATTTCTACAAATGCTTTATGATTTATATTCTTGTGTGTTGAAAATTGGTTCTTGAGTTGAACTGCACTTATGCTCAATTTTTTTTACAACTCTTGTGTAACCATGCACAAAAAAGCAAAACAGGATCCCAGTTTATAAAACGGGGAACTGCTTTAGCTAGAAAATATCCACCACAGTACATAATGTGAAAAAAGGATCCCGAGTTATCAAAATGTCATCCCGCTTTTGAGAAATGTAATTCCAATTTACAATGGGTTCCTGGTTTGAGCTATCACACCGCTTTCAGAAAACAGATATTGGGTTTTAACCATTGGATCATTAAATGCTCCAGTGGGAAAATTGTACAATTAATCTAAAACATCATCCTAGTTTGCCAAAACAGGATCCCACTTTAGATGTTTCAGAATTTCAAACTTCCAACCAAAAGGGGCTCAAATTAAAGATATTAATACCCCATTCAAAGGATCATTCATTACATCTTCATCTTCCACAACTACTACTACTGCTCTCAAGCATTTATATCAAGCTATCTATATCTTCTCAAGCATTCATTCATAACTTTCATATATCAATTGAAGGCTTGACACTTTAATTGTTTTATCTCATTAGGAGCTCTTTATTTTATCTTGTAAACACTTGAAGTTACACTTACTATACCTTCCTATAAATTAAACTTAGTTTCATTTGAAAAAAATAAGCGGTATATCTCTTTGAAGAAAAGAAGGCTTCCATTTGGAAGTGGTAACTTGTGTAGATGCTTACACAAGGGAGTTAGCTCGAGGTGTTCGAGTTTAGGTTGTGACATAACCATTAAAAGTCTTATCATCGGGTTATGATTAAGCCAGAAAAAATCTCACGTGTAATTGGTTCATAGCTCACGTTTAAGAGTTATTGGAGCTTAGTGAAAAAGAAGCTTGCAAATCCTAGGGGGAAGACCCTAGGTAGTAAATGTAGGATAACCAAACCATTATATTTTTATGAGGATGCGACACTAGAAATTATCTTAATTGTTGTTTCATATACTATATGGTAGGGGTGAAAACGGTCCGGTTCGGCTCGGTTTTTGGCTAAAACCGAAACCAAAACCGAAATCGAAACTGAATGGTACGGTTTTTAAGGGTGTTGCTACCGAACCAAACGATTTTCATTGGTTTGGTTTCATCAAATTTTGGTTCAATATATGTTAGGTTCGGTTCAGTTTAATTTTTTGTTATTGTGTTTAGTTCGGAAAGTGAATAGTCCTCAAGCACGTATACTTAAAACGTTTAATTTTCTAATAGACCAATATATGAAGTGTCCGATTTTCATGTTGTTGGCCGGTGTAGGAAAATTGTATTCTTGTAACTAAAATATTATGCATAAAATTGTAAATAACTAATTACATAGTAATGTTTATATAATTTAATGTGTATATTTTTGTTTCAAGAATTTTTAATAAACGAAGAATCTCTTTAGATATACCAACTAATATTTTATGCATATTTCGCACACTATGACCTTTTAAGAGGTGACACGTGCCATTTGTGAGCATTTTTCTTTTCAGAATTTACTCCATTTTCTATCACCTGATCATAATATTTTTTTAAATATCAAGAAAAGTCAAGGGTGAGTTAAGTAAGGACAGAGGGGAAGTCTAAAGTAAATAAAAATTAGTGACAGAAATTAGTTTTTTTTAATTTTATTTTTTAGTTTGGTTTTTCAGTTCGGTTTAGCATAGAAAAATCGAATTAAACCGATTATTTTTGGTTTTTTAAAAAGTTTATACCAAACCAAACGATTTTGTTGTTTTTGTTTTGGGAGTCGATTAGGTTTTCCGGTTTTGTTTTGCTCAACTCTAATATATGGTGTGAATGCACACATGTTTTGGAGGAAAGATCTTTAAGTGAATATGACATTTTTTTAGTGTTTTTCAAAGACCATGACTGAAAGTATGGTGAAACTGTTCGAGTAGATGAATAAATCGATGATAAATGAATAGTGGTGGTTGTTTTTTGAACAAGATAAATGAAAAGGTAACGAAGAAATATTAAAATTTTGTGATATCTTATATGATTTTGATTTGGACCAGTATATTTATTTTGTTTATTGGGATGGACCCAATTATAAGTGTGATAATTATTGAAATTAATGATATAAAAAGACAATTTGGTAAATATATCAAAGCATATTATTGTAGAATTCTACTAATTTGTTTCTTAATTAATTAACTGGTTGTTTAAATTATATTTGAATTACTCTGTCGGAAGGAAACTTTGTGATTTGTTTTTAGTGTATAATTGTGCAAATCAGACAAAGACCAATTCAACAACCCTATAAAAACACTGCCTTTGAAAATGATCCACCACCCACACAGCACCCATCTCCATAGACATGACCAATCTCAAACAAATCATCGTCTTCTCTCTCCTCCCCATCTCCCTTCTCTCTCTTCTTCTCTTTCTTCTCCCTTCTTCTCAGAATCACCACCACCACCACCACAACCGCCGCCACGATTACAACTACCAACACCGTTTCCCTCTCCCTTCACCTTTCCTAAACTCATTAACCAAACCACCTCCAAGAATAGCATACTTCTTAACTGGCACTAACCATGATGGTCCAAGAATGTTTAGGCTTCTTCAAGCAATATACCATCCAAGAAACTATTATTTATTACATCTTGATCAATCTGCTCCTCGAGAACAGAGAGTACGACTGTCTCAAATGGTGGGTTCCGTTGATATATTTGTTGCTGCTGATAATGTTAATCTTGTTGGGAATGTTAATGCTGTTAATGAAGATGGATCTTCACCTTTAGCACTTGTTCTTCATGGTGCAGCTATGCTAATGAAGTGGAAAATGGATTGGGATTGGTTTATAAACCTTGATTCCTCTGATTATCCTCTTCTTCCTCAAGATGGTATTCTTTCCTCTACTTGTACTTGTAATTCTTCATCTTTTGTTTGTAATTTTAAGATCCTCACATGAAATTATATACAAATTGGTGATAATATAAAATAGTTTGAATTTATGATCTGATCTGATTCATAAAATAGTATGTTTTGAAGTTTCTTGGGATGTCACCATTGTGTTTATACTGGTTTTGCAGATATAATCCATGTATTATCTTTTGTACCGAGACACTTAAATTTCATAGAGTACAGTACTAACATGAGTTCACAGGAGTAAGTGTTTCACATTAATCTGAAATATTGGTTATTTCTTTACTTGTTTTTACACATGTATAATTTTTAATCTTGTACCTAGGAATAATAGAATGATGGAAATAATTGTGGATCCTCGTATTTATTTGGGAACTAAAGGAAGAATGTTCACTGCTGATAAAAAGCGCCAATCTCCAAATGCTTTTCAGTTTTTCACAGGTACTAAATATTTTTAATTTTTAATTTTCTGGTAAATGGTAAATGAGTGGAGTTTAATGATATATTATTTCCAGGTTCAGAACATGTAATACTGAGCAGAAAATTTGTTGAGTTCTCAGTTATAGGGTGGGATAATCTTCCAAGGAGGCTGTTAATGTACCTCACTAACACTAAATATGCTCATAGAGGGTTTTTCCAAACAGTTTGTTGCAATTCAAAGGAATTTTTAAAGACTGTAATCAATTCAAACTTGCGATTTAATTGGAAAGAGAGTACAGATTATGATGAAATATATAATAGTGGAGCTGCATTTGCTGGTAATGTAGGTAGAGATGATACTTTTAGAGATATGATCGATTGGGTTGTGCTTGATAGAAGTCGAGGTAGGAATACACCTGGAGGATGGTGTTTAGGTAAGTCATGGTGGGGTGGTGATTCTTGTCTCGAATGGGGTGACTTTAATATTTTAAGACCAACTAAAGCTTCTAAACGTTTTGAAAATCTATTACTTGAATCTATTTCAAACACTACTATGAGATGATAGATAGATATTTTGGGTGTTGTATAATATAATATCCTCTTCCCTCATGTAAATTGTTGAGAATTCATTTGCAATTGGAATTCCCGAATTGTAAATAATTACAAAAGTATTCTTTCTTTATTTTTATTTTTTTTGTATCCTTTGATTGACGATATATATGCAAATTAGATGTCGAAAACTCTAAAGGAGTCAGCGACAACTTTAAGTTGGTTACGTACTCTTCTCCATCGTCTTTCATTTGCTCCAACAATTAGAGTGTAATGTCTGCCTGTTTGTAGTTGTATCATTTATATAAGATGAAAATCTAAGTGTAATTAAATAGAATTAAATTGATATTTTGAGTAGTAAATACCATTTGCAATTGCTATGGTTGCAAAAGCTGCTCGGCTAAAATTTTTAGATGTGAGAATATACTCGAAGGTGTAGTAATTTTTACCATCGATGCTTTTCTACATATGCAATATTCACTTAGGACAGGAAAAACAAGAAAGAAAGAAAGAAAGAAAGAAAGAAAGAAAGAAAGAACGAAAGAAAGAAACCTCGGTCATGTTCATAATATCCGCGACTTGAGATGGTGCAGAGTAAATATGTCGTACTAAATTAGAAATCACCTTTAAGAAAAGAGTAAAATACAATTCATTAATTTTGAGAAATACATGTAAAGGTAATAATGTTTGTCATGTATGTATGTACCTCTTCCATTGGACCTAAATCATGGATGTCAGATTTAGTAGTTGGTAAAAAACTAAGTCTAACATTTTGTAATTGAAGATATCTGTCTTTAAATGCAGAATCATGCCCTCTGAAATCAAAATCCTGATGATCACACAAACATACATATTTACGCATTCGTGGTTGTAAAATCAAATGAAAAAATAGGTACCTACCCTCCAATCTGATGGATAAAAATATGAATAACCATCTTCTTTGTCAATAAACACTTCAAACTTCTTTGGTACTTCTACTTTAAATAACAAATCATTAAAGCATTACTATTAACATCAAATTCATATAAACACACATACCTTGTGCAAAAAGGGAAGTTGCAGGGAATAGAGTCAAAGATAATGCTCCTCCGAATCCCCCTAGGAGAAATGTCCTTCGCTTATCCATTCCTAAACATGCAATCACACCATATAATGTCATAAAACTTTTCTTTCCTCACCAAAAGTGAGTATATTGAAACTCAAGAAGAAAGTTTACATTTTAAGGATTTAATGAGAATTTAAAAAACAAGAAGAAATATTACTATCTAGAAGAGCTAATTTGCAAGAAATCTTCTAAACTAAAACAGAAAATCAATGATCAACTTTTGAAGACATTCTTGAGCTTCCAACAATTGGAAATTGTCACATTTGCAGTATTCCAAACAAATTTTGTGCAAATAATTCGGTTTGATAGAAAAAATGATTGAATATGATCAAGATTTTAGAGTTCCTTTCACTCCATATGGTATAGATGAAAGTATGGCAACCGTCCACTAAACACAACATTCATAAAGTAACACTTTAATTGCAAGAGATTATAGTCAATACGATCATTCCAACTTGCAAAAGTAGTTAAGATTGCTCCACTTTTCTACAGCCATTGAGTTACAATTCTCGTAATGAAGGAGTATGTGATTAGGAGATATCTTTATCCTCCATAGGGCTGGAACAAACTCACACAAGACATTTGAACAAATACTACACTCTTGAATTCTAGTTTTAGTAGATAGTCAAGACTAGCTACGCATGCACAAAATTTGCATCTTGGAATTAGACTTATACCAAATATTACTAGGATATATAGGAATTTACAAATTCTGCTTTCAATTCGCTACTACATCCTATATATATATATTACTAGGATTATGAGTGTTATAGTGAGTGACATTTCTTAATTACCTTGTTGTTGTTCATCAGACTTTTCTTGATTTGTTGAGCATGTGACGGTGTTATGAGAAAAATATGAATGAGTTTGGGAATTCCGCCTTAAAGACTAGAATAATAATTATCATTTTAGAATAAAAGAATAAATATATCTAAGAAAAATAAAAAAAATAATATTAGCATTAGCAAACTCACCCGGTTAGTTGTTATAAAGGTAGATGTTGTTGAAGACAAGCTTAATGAGATTGATGAAACTGCCATTTCTTCTTCACGCTCACAGTTAATTGGCTTCAGCTTCAGTAATAACATATAACAGATATAAGATAATATGGATAGTCGTCTCCTTGTCATGTAGTATACATTTGATTGGTCGATAGCTAGTATCATATGTTGCGCAATATTACAATACTCAATTTTTTTATGTATCATTTTTATTAGTTTTGTATTTCTATATAAATAAAGTTTAATTTTTGACCTTTTTTTTGTCAACTAATTTTTGCCCCTAAGACACAAGACTGCGTACTAAGGGGTTTTTGTTTGCACTTAATGAGATCTTAATTTGGTTCATTAAGATTCTGAATTAATAAGGCTGTTTGTTTTTCTTGACCAATTCAGATCTGAATAACTCTTAACTGGTCTGTTTTTTTAAGATTTCAAACTAAGGTGTCGTTTGATTTTTTTAAGTGATAAGTACAGAATGATGAATAACAGCTGAATCTGTTAAGAGGCAGGGTCAGAATGAATTGGACTTAGGCGTCGTTTGTTTTTTAAGTAATAAGTGCTGAATGCTGAATGAACAGTTGAATATGACTTATTCTGTTAAGAGGCAGTGTCTGAATGATTCAGACTTAGCTGTCGTTTGTTTTTTAAGTAATAAGTGCTAAAGGCTGAATGAACAACTGAATAGAACTTATTCTGTTAAGAGGCAGTGTCTGAATGATTCAGACTTAGTGTTAGCCTCACCTTGTTTTTATTCCCGTTTTAATATTCGACAAATCATCTTTTACACTAAAATTCATTTTTGTATCACTTAAGATGTTTTCCAAAACCCCTCATTAGATTAGTTGTGTTTACTTCACTGTTTTTAGCTTGACATTCAAAATAGCAGCTCCGCGGTACACCGGAAGAACCACGCGGTACACCGCAGAGTCACGGATCAGTATTGCGGTGCATTGAATAGTCCGACCAGTACGCTCACGAAATGCACGGTACACCGGACCTAGGCGCGGTACACCGGACCAAGGCACGGACCAGGGTTGCGGTACATTGTATGGTCCGACCAGTAAGCTCAAAAGTTAGTCGAACAGTCATGCGGTGCACCGGACCATATCCGCGGTACACCGCACGAGAGGGTTTCAGCACTATTACTAGAGGACAAAGCTTATATCCGTTGGAGAGAAAATAGATCCGTTGGAGAGAAGCCTTATGACCGTTGGATCATATTTTCAGCTATAAAATGGAGCTCATTCAAGACACAACTCAAGCCTTCCATCTACCAATCTTAAGAGCAATTAATTCTATCATTCAAGGAGGTTTCAAAGGAGCATTCAAGTCATATTAATTGTGAAGCTAATTAGTTCTATCTACTCATTTAGGAGTTTAGTTACAAAGCTTTTATAAGCACCCCTAAACACTTTTTCCCTTTCCTCTTAGTTCTTGTAATAGATTAAGAGAGTAGTGTGAGCATAGGTTTATGCTTGGTTCCTTGTGTTGGTGATAACACAAGTGTATTTCCTTCAAAGGGTTTTTGAAGTGGTTGTAAGGGTTTGTATCTCACCCGGTTAAGAGTTACGAAGATTAGTTGAGAATCTTGCAAATCCTAAGGAGGCTTCCTTAGGTAGTGGATGTAGGGAAACCGAACCACTATACATCGTTGTGTATCGTACTCTATCTCTACACTCTTTATATTTCCGCACTCTATATGCTTGATAAAATGCCTACTTGAATAGTTTGATATTATTGTCTATTAGGATTATCTAGTTTTATACTATTTAGTTTGCTAATACAATAGGATTCAAATTAGCTTTTAATTTTATTTACTTGAAATAAAATTAGCCGATTAATTTCTATTGTCCTATTCAACCCCCCTTCTAGGACGCATATAGTATATCAATTGGTATCAGAGCCTAGCTCTATTGTACTTAATCGTTTCTAGAGTTAATACGATATGGATTCTAATCAACCGGAAGGTTCATGTTCTACTAGACCTCCGCTTTTTGTAGGAAAAGACTACTTTGGATGGAAAAAGAAGATGGAGATTCATGTGAAAGGAATCGATTACTTTTTATGGATGGCTATCAAAAAGGGTCCTTACATTCCTTACGTTGCCGGAAGTACAACGGAGGTAAAAGATGAAGATGATTACAATGATCAAGACATAGCTAAACTTACCAAAAACAAAAAAGCTATGAACATCCTCATCAATGGATTAAGTGTCACGGAATATGCTAGAGTGAGTGAATGCAATTCCGCTCATGAAATGTGGCAACTCTTGGAGCTCTCTTATCAAGGAACGGAGGATATAAAAGAAACCAAAATTGGTCTCTTTATCACTAAGTATGAGCTTTTTCGTATGGAGCCCGATGAAGCCTTAAATGCTATGCATCAAAGATTTTCTAACATTGTTAACACCTTAAAGACTCTTGGTCAAGAGTACACCAACAAAGAACAATGCCGAAAAATCTTATTTGCTCTTCCAAGGAAATACAAGACAAAGATCAACTCTATAAGAGACACTAAAGATCTTTCAAAGATGACGGTTCATGAACTCATTTGCAACCTCATGACGGAAGAACTTGTGCTTGAAGAAGAAAAGATAAGAGATGATGAGGAAAAGAAAATTAAGAAATCTATTGCTTTCCATGCCATGAGTACTAAGTTGAAAGAACGAAAAGAAAGGAAGGAAAGTGAAGAAGAAAACTCTCATGAAGAAGAAACTAGTGAAGATGAAGGAGTGGCTATGCTAGCAAGAGACATGAAAAAATTCATGAGATATAAACGCTTTGCCAAGAAAGGAAGCTCTTCCACACCTTACAAGAAGAATGATAGAGCTATCAAACAAGATGAACCCACTTGCTATCATTGCAAGAAAGTTGGTCACATCAAAACCTATTGTCCTCTTCTTCAAAAGGAGAAACCGAAAAGAGCTATGCATGCTAATATCACTTGGGATACTCAAAATTCGGATGAAGAAGAAAGTGATAATGAAAATGTCAATCTTGTTGCCTTTATGGGAAAAGTTGAGAATGATGAAGATGCTTCTTCGGATGATGATACCGGTACTACTCACTTTGCCCTTATGGCAAATCATGATGAGGTAACTCCTAAATCCAAACTCTCTTTAACTAATGATGATGCTAGTGAACAAGATATTCATGAGGCATTTGATTCTCTTTATAATGATTTTTTAAATTCTATTGAAACAAACAAAGTTTTAACAAAAGATTTAGAATTTGAGAAAAATAGAACTAAAGAGGTTTTGAAAGCTTTGGAAGATTGTCAAAATCTTTGTGATGAATGTATAGATGATAATGAGAAACTTCATCTTATTGAGAAAAATCTTTTGGAAGAAAAAGCTTTGTTAGAAAAAAAGATTGTTGATCAAAATGCCATTATTTTAAAATTTACTAGTGGGCAAGAAAACTTGGATTTAATTTTAGGTTCTCAAAGAATGGCTTGTGAAAAAAGTGGTGTTGGATATGATCCATTCACTCATCAAAAACCTTTGAAAAATGTCTTTGTAAAATCCAAAATTTCAAATGAAATCCCATCTTCTTCAAAATCTTCTATCACTTGCACCTATTGTGAAAAACTTGGTCATGATGCATCTCATTGTTACTATCGAAAATTATTGGATTTGGGATCTCTTGTGCCAATTTGGAAAAGGCCTAAATGGGTCTTAAAAAGAAAATCCACTAACCCTCATGGACCCAATCCAAATTGGGTACCTAAAGCTTAAATTACTTTTTGTTTGTAGGGGTTGAGCATCAAGAAGCAAAATATATGGCTACTTGATAGTGGATGCTCAAGACACATGACCGGAAATCCATCATTATTTACAAATTTATATAAAACTAAAGGTGATAAAGTTACTTTTGCCGACAACACTAAGAAACGCGTTTTGGGTAAAGGTAACATTGGAAATATGGACTCTTTACTTATCTCTAATGTGTTACTTGTTGAGGGTCTCTCTTTTAACTTGCTTAGTATTAGTCAACTTTGTGATGTTGGTTTTAGTGTTAAATTTGAAGCATCTAGATGTGTTGTTTTCAAAAATGATGAGTTAGATACTATGTTTATAGCAAAAAGATCGGATAATGTTTTTGTTGTTGATCTTGAGAGTCTTATGTGCAAAAATATTAAATGCTTATCCGTGGTAAATGATAGTTGGCTTTGGCATAGACGTTTAGGACATGCTAGCATGGATTTAATTTCAAAATTATCTAGAAAAAATCTTGTTGTTGGTTTGCCTATTTACAAATTTGATAAAGATAAATTATGTGATGCATGTCAACTTGGTAAACAACATCGTTCATCTTTTAAATCCATTAATAAGGTCATCACCGTTAGGCCACTTCAATTATTGCATATGGACCTTTTTGGTCCCGTTGATGTCACTAGTCTAGGAGGGTCTAGGTATGTCTTTGTTGTTGTTGATGATTACACTAGATTCACATGGGTAATGTTCCTTGCTTTGAAAAGTGATGCCTTCAATGAATTTGCAAAACTTTGTAGAAAGGTGCAAAATGAGAAAGGCTACTCTATTACATGCATTCGTAGTGATAATGGTAGTGAATACGTGAATTCTCCTTTTGTGCATTTTTGTGATGAATTTGGGATTGAGCATAATTTTTCGGCCCCTAGAACTCCCCAACAAAATGGGGTAGTGGAAAGGAAAAACCGAACTCTACAAGAAATGGCTAGAACAATGCTAAAAGAACATAGCTTGCCTACATACTTTTGGGGTGAAGCCGTTCATACGGCTTGTTATGTGTTAAATAGAGTTCTTATTAGACCCCTTATTAAGAAAACCCCTTATGAGCTTTGGAATGGTAGACCACCAACCATTGCTTATTTTCGTGTTTTTGGGTGCAAATGTTTTATCCTAAACACTAGGGACTATTTGGGAAAATTTGATGCTAAATCGGATGAAGGCATTTTTCTTGGTTATTCCACTAAAGGAAAAGCCTATCGCATTTTCAACAAACGTACTCGTACCATTGAGGAATCTATGCATGTTGACTTTGATGAGACTAATCCGTTTTGTATCAAGAAAGTGGTAGATGTTGTTGAAGATACTCCACTAGATCAACCCTTAGAATCTCCTATTCAAGAAGTCAAATCTCATGAAGAATCTCTTAAGGAAAATGATCAAGTGTTAAATGAAGCTAGTACGGATTTACCAAGGTGTTGGAAACATATCAAAGATCACCCAAGTGAATTAATTCTAGGTGATCCAAAAGAAGGTGTTACCACTCGCTCCCGTATTATTGCTCTTTGTGCTCATCAAGCATTCTTATCTCAAATTGAGCCCAAGAATATTAAAGAAGCTTTGTTAGATGATCATTGGATTAATGCTATGCATGAGGAATTAAATCAATTTGAGCGTAGCAAAGTTTGGACATTAACGGAGAAACCAATTGGCCCCACTATTATTGGCACTAAGTGGATATTTCGCAACAAGCTAGATGACACCGGCATCATTACTAGAAATAAAGCAAGGTTAGTTGCTCAAGGGTACAATCAAGAAGAAGGTATTGATTTCGATGAAACTTTTGCTCCGGTAGCTAGACTTGAATCTATTCGTATGCTACTTGCTTTTGCTTGCTATATGAATTTTAAACTTTATCAAATGGATGTCAAAAGTGCTTTTTTAAATGGTTTTATAGACGAGGAAGTTTTTGTTAAACAACCTCCGGGTTTTGAGGATCCAAAATTTCCAAATCATGTTTTTAAACTTTCAAAGGCTTTATATGGTTTAAAACAAGCTCCTCGTGCTTGGTATGAACGATTAAGCAAATTTTTATTAGATGATGGTTTTAAAAGAGGAAAAATTGACTCCACTTTATTTATAAAAAGGTCTTCAAAAGATATCCTTCTTGTTCAAATTTATGTGGATGATATTATATTTGGTGCTACTAATGAAAATCTTTGTGAGAATTTTTCTAAAAGCATGCATAAGGAATTTGAGATGAGCATGATGGGAGAATTAAATTACTTTCTTGGACTTCAAATCAAGCAAATGAAAGATGGTATCTTTGTCAATCAAGCCAAATACACAAGAGAATTGATCAAAAAATTTGGACTTGAAGATGCAAAGGATATTGGAACTCCAATGAGCACATCCACAAAATTAGACAAAGATAAAGATGGTAAGAATGTTGATGAGAAACTATATCGAGGTATGATTGGTAGCTTACTTTATTTAACCGCTTCTAGACCCGATATTATGTTCCCCGTGTGTCTTTGTGCTAGATTTCAATCTTCTCCTACAGAAACCCATCTTAGTGCCGTTAAGCGTATTTTTAGGTATTTGAAAGGGACCCTTAGTCTAGGACTTTGGTACCCAAGATTTACCTCTTTTGAGCTAATAGGTTATTCGGATGCCGATTATGCCGGTTGTAGACTTGATAGGAAGAGTACTAGTGGTAGTTGCCAATTCTTAGGTCAATCCCTTGTTTCATGGTCTAGTAGAAAACAAAATAGTGTTGCTTTATCCACGGCCGAAGCCGAATATGTTGCGGCCGGAAATTGTGTGACTCAAATTCTTTGGATGAAACAAACCTTACTAGATTTTGGCCTAGAATATGATCGTGTTCCCATTCGTTGTGATAACACTAGTGCTATCAATCTTACCAAAAATCCTATTCAACACTCTAGAACGAAACACATAGAAATCCGTCATCATTTTATCCGAGATCACACTCAAAAAGGGGATATTGTACTTGAATTTGTCACCTCCGAAAATCAACTAGCCGATATCTTTACTAAACCTCTACCCCAAGATCTCTTTGAGAAAATTCGTTGTGAAATTGGCATGCAAATTCTCTAACCTTAGTTTCTTGCTTTTGTTGTTTAGTGCCTTTTGTGTATATTCTCTTGTTGCTAATATTTTCTTGATTTTATAGGTTCATTGAAGCTTCTAATTGTTATCCATTTATTCCTTTGGTCCTTGTTTTTTACTCAAAATGTGTTTTGACCCCTTACTATTTTCAAAATCGTATCATTTGTTCTTTTTGTTGTTGACAAAGGGGGAGAAATTTTAGTTAAACTTTTTCAAATGCATTTTGTGAGGGGGAGTTTTTATAAAAACTCTAGTGATTAGGTTGAGGGGGAGTTTTTGATCAAAACTAAATATTAGACATCTTCAAAAGTTTATGATTTGTCAAACATCAAAAAGGGGGAGATTGTTAGCCTCACCTTGTTTTTATTCCCGTTTTAATATTCGACAAATCATCTTTTACACTAAAATTCATTTTTGTATCACTTAAGATGTTTTCCAAAACCCCTCATTAGATTAGTTGTGTTTACTTCACTGTTTTTAGCTTGACATTCAAAATAGCAGCTCCGCGGTACACCGGACGAACCACGCGGTACACCGCAGAGTCACGGATCAGTATTGCGGTGCATTGAATAGTCCGACCAGTACGCTCACGAAATGCACGGTACACCGGACCTAGGCGCGGTACACCGGACCAAGGCACGGACCAGGGTTGCGGTACATTGTATGGTCCGACCAGTAAGCTCAAAAGTTAGTCGAACAGTCATGCGGTGCACCGGACCATATCCGCGGTACACCGCACGAGAGGGTTTCAGCACTATTACTAGAGGACAAAGCTTATATCCGTTGGAGAGAAAATAGATCCGTTGGAGAGAAGCCTTATGACCGTTGGATCATATTTTCAGCTATAAAATGGAGCTCATTCAAGACACAACTCAAGCCTTCCATCTACCAATCTTAAGAGCAATTAATTCTATCATTCAAGGAGGTTTCAAAGGAGCATTCAAGTCATATTAATTGTGAAGCTAATTAGTTCTATCTACTCATTTAGGAGTTTAGTTACAAAGCTTTTATAAGCACCCCTAAACACTTTTTCCCTTTCCTCTTAGTTCTTGTAATAGATTAAGAGAGTAGTGTGAGCATAGGTTTATGCTTGGTTCCTTGTGTTGGTGATAACACAAGTGTATTTCCTTCAAAGGGTTTTTGAAGTGGTTGTAAGGGTTTGTATCTCACCCGGTTAAGAGTTACGAAGATTAGTTGAGAATCTTGCAAATCCTAAGGAGGCTTCCTTAGGTAGTGGATGTAGGGAAACCGAACCACTATACATCGTTGTGTATCGTACTCTATCTCTACACTCTTTATATTTCCGCACTCTATATGCTTGATAAAATGCCTACTTGAATAGTTTGATATTATTGTCTATTAGGATTATCTAGTTTTATACTATTTAGTTTGCTAATACAATAGGATTCAAATTAGCTTTTAATTTTATTTACTTGAAATAAAATTAGCCGATTAATTTCTATTGTCCTATTCAACCCCCCTTCTAGGACGCATATAGTATATCACTTAGTTTGAAATCTTAATGAAATAGACCAATTAAGAGGCATTCAGATCTGAATTGGCCAGGGAAAGCAAACAGTCTGATTGATCCAGTGTCTTAATGGATCAGATTAAGATCTCATTAAGTGCAAACAAACACCCCCTTAGGTGTCATTTGTTTTTTAAGTAATAAGTGCTGAATGTCGAATGAAAATTTGAATAGAACTTATTCTGTTAAGAGGTAGTGTCTGAATGATTCTGACTTAGGGGGTGTTTAATTTAAATATGATACGCATTAGTGTTTAATTCTCCTCATCGTTAATTCTCCGTTTTCTACATCGATTAGTGTACGCCCGGTAGCTAGGAATGGTCTACCCAAAATAATGGGGACATTTCTATCTGCATCGTACTCAAGTATTACGAAATCAACGGGAAATATAAGTGTACCTGCCTTAACAAGGACATCTTCAATGCGGCCTTCAGGATGTGCAAGAGACCTGTCCGCCATTTGCAAGACCATAGAAGTGGGTCTTGCGTCTCCAATTTTTAGCTTATCAAAGATTGACTTGGGCATCAAATTGATGCTTGCCCCCAAATCACATAGTGCTTTTCCTTTCCATTCTTCTCCAATCGATATCGGAATCGTGAAACTCCCTGGATCAACTAACTTCGGAGGTAATTTACTCTGGCAAATTGCACTACACTCTTCAGGAAGACCAATCATCTCATTATCACAATAAGGCCTTTTGTTTGTGAGGGCCCTCTTCAAAAATTTCGTTTACTTAGGAATATCTCGAATCGCCTCTAATAACGGAATATTAATACTTAGGCCCTTCACTCTATTAAAGAATTTCTGAAAATCACCCAAATCACCCTTTTTCTGAACTCGAGATGGAAACGGTGGTGGAGGGCGATTGATCACAATATCCTCTTTCTTTTTCGGAACTTCTCTTGGTCTTTCTATTTCTTCAACTTCACTATCTTTCTCATTCTCTTTCTCTTTCTCACCCACTTCCTTTTCTTTTCTTGGAACTTCTTTTTCTTTCATAACGGGAAAAGGAGGTGGAGGAAGGTTCTTACCACTTCTTAATGTAACGGCTTTGCAATCTTCACGTTGTATTGGATTCTCAGTATCGCTAGGAAGTTGTCCTTGTGGACGTTGATTCAGTTGTTTATTAATTTGACTTAGCTGATTCTGAAACAACTTCAGATTTGCTTCGGCTGCATTTTGACGTTCCATAGCTTGTGTCTGAAGAGCAATTAAACTTTCAACCGTCTTCTGAAGGGTAACTACTCCTTCTTGTGGATGGGCAGGTAAGGCTTTCTGGTTCAAATTTTCATCATAAGTATTCTGAGGAGCTTGTCTTTGTACATAATTGCCTTGATTCTGTCCTCCTTGATAATTATTGTGTGCTTGGATTATAGTTGTTACCTTGGGGATGCGGCTGATACGCATAGGTAGGATTGGCCGACCCATTAGGATTTGAGTATTGAAACCCAGGATGGTTTCTGTTAGGCTGATATCCATTACCACTTGAATTGAAATTACCTCTATTGGACATAAACATCACGGACTCTTGGTTATTCGGACAATTGTCCTCATCATGATCATCTACCCTACAAATCGAACACATATAAACCTCTTGTGCAGCATGCACAACTACCTTCATACCCGAAAATCCTTCTTTCACAGCTAAAGTAAGCTGCTTCAATTGTTGCTCTATGGTATTCTGAATCTTATTCTCAAGCGTAGCAAATTTTTCTTCCATATCAACATTATTCACTCCCTTGACCGGTGTTCTTACTGAATTCCACCCAACTTCATTTTTGACTGTTCTTTCTAAAATAATTTTAGCATGAGCGGGTTGAACTTGAAGACAACCTACACCACATAGCGTATCCAATTTCTCTCTCGAAGTCCCATCAAGGCCTCTATAAAAGATTTTTAGCTGTTGTTGTTCAGAAAAGCCATGAGTGGGAACTCTACGCAAACACATCTGGAATCTTGTCCAACTCTTACCCACAGTTTCATCATATTCTTGACGGAAATGCGTCAATTCTAACTCAGCATCTAATCGCATGTTACTTGGGTAATACCTGTCAAAGAAAGCAGTCTCTAATTGGTCCCAATTAGTTATCTTCGTAGGATCTTGCGTATCGTGCCATTCACTTGCTCCATCAATAACAAAAAATTTAAACGCAGCAAAATACATCTGTTCTCTTGAGACTCCTTGTGTGATATAAGAATCACATATCTGCTTAAACTTCTGTACTGCTCTAAGAGGATTTTCTGATGGTTTACCACGAAAATTCCCAAAATTTTGGAATTGAGCTAACATACCCGAATCTGGACGGAATCGCGGAACAGCAATATCTGGAGCACCTACTCCTATAGCAGGAGCACGGAATGGAACTTCTGGTGGACCATTAGTAAACCACGGATCTTGATTCATCACTATCTGAACTTGAGGATTAGGATTCACTGGTGGAATTGGAGGAATAGCGCCTGGAGCCAAAGGTTGGCCATTTGCGCCTAGTTGACCTGATTGATTATCTTGTTGATTCTGAAGATTGATATTCTCCATTCTGTTAACTAACTCTTCTACTTCTAAAGCTTCTCGTTCTCTTCTTCTCTTGTTAGCAAGTCTGATCAACGATTCTGGATTACTAAGGATCGGAGGTGTTGGCTCTAGATCCTTGAATAGCCTTCTTCGCATACACCAAACCTAAAAACCTGAAAAAAACTAACAAACAAAAAGCGTAAAACTGATAAAATAAAATAAATGCAACTATCACTAAAGGATAAACACCGTGGTCACATGCTACCGTCCCCGGCAGTGGCGCCAAAAACTTGGTGGTCCTTTGTGTGTTCTAAAATAAATGAAAATGATAATCGAACCACAACCGCAAGTGTACGGTTGTCCCAAGTAGTAATAAGGATAATACAGATTCGTTCCAAGGACGGGATGGTTGACTACAATGTTTAGCAGATAATGATTGGTTGCACTTATGAAAACAAGTAAATAAAATATGTTTGTTTGGTTTTGTTGATTAAAACTACTAAATGAAAGACAAATTATAAATGCAAGTAAAAGCTAAGACGCAAGTAAAATGATGTAAAACGCAATATGAGAAGTAGTACTTGAGAACGCAAGGATCCTCCCAATCTTATTTCCTAACTTATGTTGTTTAAGGGCTAAATTGGTCAATCAAAATGGTCGGGATTCTAAATTCCTTATACCCCCGTCAGGGTGGACTATAAGGAGATCCTAAAGTGTCACTAGTCCCGTCAGGGAAAATATGATCCACCGTTAGATGTTTAAGTTTTATTACCTCATTGGCCCTAGAATTAGCTAAGTTCGTCAGAATCAATAGCTTCTATCCTAGATTGAATAATTAATTCTATACCTAAACCCTCCGTCAGGATGATCCACACGCCACATATGTGGAATAGCTTAGATACTAATACCTGTTCTTAGTCCGCGACTCTAAAAACAGTAAATAATCACAAATTATCGAAAAGAGTAACAGACCCAATCTAATTTAATTTACATAAACCCAAATTCAACATTCGTTATTCCATAAAATTGGGATTCACCCATTGTTTGTTCTCAAGCACTATGAAAAGCTTAGCTCATATTAAAAAGAAAAACTAAATTAAAAGAAATGGAATTCATATTTGATTACAAAATTAAAGATAAAAAGAACCTAATTTCCGGAATTGGAATGACTGAGAACGGAGATATAGACCCTCTCCAATTCTTGCAGCTTCTTCTTTCTTCCTTCTGTTGCTTCTCTCTGGTGTTTAATCTTGTGGAATGTGAATTGTGTGAAAAATAGAAGTCCAGACCTCCTTTTATAAGCATAAAAACGGATTAGGGCTTGGACCAGAAAATAAAATACTAATTAAATGTCCAAGCCCAAAATCCCGTAACTACTGATATGCCTTCACTAAAACGGCTTTTCCCGATGCGTTATGACTCCGATTGACCTCATTCCAGGTGCTAAAGTTCCGTAACTCGATAAGGAATGTTTTCTCTTCAAAGGTCAGTGGCTAAATCATCGCTTAAACACCTAGAAATCAGCACTCTATGGCCTGGAAAATGGATTTTCAGCTCTAAAAATAATATCTTCGGGATTTATCTTCAAGTCTTGACTCTAATTCACGATCTTTGACTTTCTCCTCGGATTCCTCTCCTAGCTAACATCTAAAACCTGTAAACTTTTCACTAAAAATACCAATATTACGCGCAAAAGCTTAATAAATTAAAAATGCTAGAAATAAAAAGGAAATTCCGGATTATTGCATATTTAGTCCAAAAGTCTATCAAATTAATTAAATAAACACCAAAAATGATGTCTCCCAAGGGTCGAAAATAAGAACAATTAGGGAGACATCAATTTCCCTCTATAAATTTCATTTGTTAGAGTTAGATTAGATGTGGTCCATCTCATTATACTTTATTTATTGTTGAACGGATATATTATTATAAATAATTTCCACAATCTTCTTATACATTTTCAATTTTTTTATTATGCTATTGTATCCCACCAAACCATTAAGGTAAAAAGTGTTTTTTACCATTGAAAAATCATAAGAATCTCTTCACACTCGTGTTGGAACAAAAAATAAAAAGAAATCTCTTCTTACTCAGGTCTCACCAAGCCTTTCATACATAAGAAAACATCTGCCACTCCGGGACCAATTTCCACCACCATCATCAACCGGCTTGGCGAAGAACCCAAACTAAGGTAAAAAATCAACTTTTACCAAGACTATCTCTCTTCACACTCGCATTGGAACAAAAAACAAAAATAAATCTCTTCACACTCAGGTCTCACCAAGCCGCTCTTACACAAAAAGCATCTGCCACTCCGGGACCAATTTCCACCACCAAAACATCAACCGACTTGGCGAAGAACCCAAACTAAGGTAAAAAAAAAACAACTTTTACCATTGAAATTCTATAATTATAAAATTAATTTTAACCTAATCTCATTACTTTAACAATTTTTCAGAATTTTCAATTTAAGTATAATTACAGCCGTGTTGAAATCTTTTCAAACTTAGGTCTCACCTTCTCACCAAGTCGCCACTATTCCGTGACCAATTTCCACCACCACCATCAACCGGCTTGGCGAAGAACCCAAATTAAGGTAAAAAAATTATTTTTTACCATCGAAACTCTAAAACTTTGATCTTTTTTAAACCTAATCTCATTACTTTTACATTCATTTCAAAATTATATGATTTTTTTAATATACTTACATTCGTGTTGTTTATTATATTTTCACATACATTCTACAATGTCCAGTTTTATGGCCATGGTAAGTCTTATAAATTTGCATGGTGCTTGGCTTTCTCAGATCACTTGCTTTTTACCCTTTTTGCACTATATGTCCCTGTATTATGCAAATTTTGCATCATGTATTGTTTATAATATTTTTATACAAATCCTAGAATGGCCATATTATGACGTTGGAAGCCTTATAAATTTGCAGTGTGTTTGGCTTTCTCAAGTTCACTTGCTTCTTACCCTTTTTGCACTACAGGTCCCTGTATTATGCTAATTTTGCATCGTGTTGTGTATTGTATTTGTATACAAATCCTACAATGTCCATTTCGTGACGTTGGAAGCCTTATAAATATGCAGGGTGCTTGGTTTTCTCAGATTTACTTGCTTCTTACCTTTTTTGCACTACAGGTCCATGTATTATATAAATTTGCATTACAGGTTCCCAACTTCCTATATTGATCTTTTCGTATTAATTGCATTATTTCTTCCTATATTTGCAGACACATGCTCATATATATCCTTGGATTTTTGGCCACGTGATTTCAAATTACACCATTTTTTTATTATGCAAAGGAAACTAAATTTATTTCTCCCTATCTTTATTCTTAATATTTATCCCTATATTCTTATTCTTAATATTTTTCTTAATTAGATTATCTTGATTTCCCTCTTTATTTTACAACCATTAGATCTACTCAGATAATATTATTAAATTATCCTTTGGTGGTCATTTGTGTGTTCCAAAATAAATGCAATAAGGATAAGAGAACCACAACCGCAAGTGTACGGTTGTCCCAAGTAATATAAGTAATAAAACAGATTCGTTCTCAGGGACGGAATGGTTGACTCGAATGCTTATCAGATAGTAGTTAATTGCACGTGAAAACAAGTAAATTATTTTTAGAATGGTTGTTTTGGTTTTCTATAACTAAGGCAAATAATTAAAGTACTAAATTAATGCAAGAATTAAATTAGACGTAAGAAAATAAAGTGGTTACGCAAGATGGGAAAGGCAGTACTTGAGAGACGCAAGGGTTTCACCTAATTATCGTTCATTTCATGTCATGTTTAAGGGACAAATCGGTAAATATGCATTGGTCGGGATTCGGAATTCTCCTTACCCCCGTTAGGGTGGACTAAGGAGCTACTCTCAAGTGCTACAAACCCCGTCAGGGTGATTATAGTCCACTCTCAAGTGATTAAGTCTATTCTACCCAATTGGCCATAGGTTTAATTAAGCTCGTCAGAGTCTCTAATTTCTAACCTACATTTATTAACTGGGACCGTATCTAAACCCCCTGTCAAGGTGATCCAATCGCCACTAATTGGAATATCCTAGATACTAAGTCCTAATATTGAGTCGCGAATTCAATAAAAGTAAATAAAAGCAAATTAATGAAAGATACAATTTACCCAATTTGATTTCAATTATTAAAATCCCAAATCCAAACACATGAAATAAAATCAAATTGGGATTAACCCATTATGCGTTCTCAAGCACTTAATAAAATTAGCTCATGCTAATGCGGAAACTAAATTAAAAGAAATAAAAATACTCATATTGTTTTACAGAAAGAAATAAAAGAGAAACCTAATTTCGGAATTAGATTAGCTGTGATTTGGAGATATAGACAGTCTCCAGCTCTGTAGCTTTCTCCGCTTCCTTGCCTTGACTTCTCTCTGATGCTCTGACTTGTAAAAAGTGAATTGTATGAAAAATAGAAGTCAAAAGCCTTATTTATATTCTCAAAATCGGACTTGGACCTTAGGCTAATGTTTAAATGAAATAATAAAGGCCTATGTCCATTATCTTAGCCCAAAAAAATCCCGTAACTGCTGCACCACCTCCACTAAATCAGCTCTAGCCGGTTCGTTTCAACTCAGATTGACCTCATTCTAGTTGCTAAAGTTCTGTAACTCAATAGGGCACAATTTCTCTTCAAAGGTCAGCGGCTAAATATACTCTTAAGTGGCTCAAAATCAGCAATCTTTATCAGTTTTCCAGATTTGCAGCTTTAAAATACCAATTCTTTCGGGATTTGTCTTCATGCTTTGACTCCATATCACGATCTTTGACTTTATTCTCGGATTCCTCTCCTAGCTAGTATTCAAAACCTACAAACTTTTCACTAAAATATACAATATTACGCGCAAAAGTTTAATAAATTAAAAATGCTAGAAATTAAAGAGGAAAGTTGGATTATTGCATATTTAGTCCAAAAGTCTATTAAAATAGTCGAATAAACACAAAAAATGATGTCTCCCAAGGGAATAAAATTAGAACATTTAGGGAGACATCATCTTTTTATATCAGATTTTTATATTCAAAAGCTAACTTTATCTAATCGCTCATATCTAACCTATCAGACCATGATTATCTCACACAAATAACCATCTCATTGTGTATAAATTCTTTCTTTATTTTCTCACACTCACATACACACCGCCATAGCCTCTCAATGTCCTATGAAAATCATTCTCCACCAACTACGCTATTAACAAAATGGGCTAGTCTCCTAAGAATTTGTCATCACACTGAGGATCCAAATTATGTGGGTGATTGGTTTTGACAGTGTTTTAAATTTTGTTTTTTAGTCATTTTTCTCTTATTTTAATCTCTAGGGAGCACTCGCAGTGCTTCCCACTGGATCAATTATCTATTTTTGGTTTGCATGTGAAGATGATTATAAGTCAAAAAGGCCAGCGGGTATTTATCTTTCTGAAATGGGGAGCTAACAATAATCTTGGACCTGTTCAAGTAAACTACGCATGATAGAAATTTTGAGGTAGTTGTACTATAGGTCCCTTATAATATGCAATTACTACATAGAGCCCCTATTCAATTTTTGAGTTAATTGCACTACCATCCATTGAATGTATTTATATGAGTTAATTTCACTATAATTCACTAAATATATTTTTATGATTTAATTGCACTATAAGTCATAAGTCAATGTATTAGCTTATTATTGGTTTTTTGGGATTATTTGATTGCACTATATTTCACTGTATTAATTTGACGTTATTAATGAATTCTCAGGTGCGGTCAGGTGTTAATGGATGTACATATATTAATTTTGATGAAATATGCAACAAGGTAAGACAAGAAAACAAGTTTGTTTTATACAGACTGGTATGCTGCTCAACTTTTCCAAAAGGTTGTAATAATTTCAATGACCAAGAATATGATAAACCTCCTTAATGAAGGAATCATCTTTGTGTCAATGAAAAGTTGAGCTTCTCAAAACATTGTTCCTTTTACAGCTTAATTTTCTATTAATTTGTTCAATTCATGTCTCAAATAAATCAAAAGTATAGAAATTAAATTTTCCCTTCTACATATTTACAGAGGTGAGGGACACAAAATACTTGAAACAACATGATGCAAGACTGAATAAGTACTAGAGATAAAATTTCTCAAGGATGTTAAATTATCATACAAGAGCTACAAATCTATTTTTATTTCAGTTGTTGATGTCTCCCCATTTGTGATGATTTAATATTAGTTGGAGACATCATTTTAGGTGTATTTATTAGAGTATAGGTCGATTTTACCATGATTTAGTGCACTTTCCTATTTTGTGTCTTGAATTAATTATTTATTATTTTTAGAGCATATTGGGTTTAATTATTTATTTAGTGTGAAGTTTTAAAGATATATGGTAATTAATTAGAGTCCAAGTTGGTTCCAAGAGCTAAAGGAAAGAGGATAAACATGGAAATTGGAGATAAGGAAACAAAAGCTAAAATATGGGAAAGGAAAAGCTGCCATAAATCTGAATTTCACCACCCACGACCACAAATCAGCTTATATCTCAAATTCGGTGAGGAATTTGGAAAAACGGTCAAGAGAAAAGTTAAATATCTTTCCGAGAGGATGAATTTAGACTACTCATACGCGTCAAACTGATAAGTATTGAAGCTGTTAGGACCAAAACAAAAACGGGACTGATTCCATATTTTAGGGTTACGAATTTGAGTTGGGCTAGGAGTCAACTACTTACCTTCTCCTTCAAGAAAACGAATTAGGTCTTCCTATACACTATAACTACAACCTCTTATCATTAGAAAATCATATTTGGCAGATCCTAACAGATCCTTGGCTAAAACTTAAGCCAAGAAGAAGCTACAATACAAGAAGAGAAGTCTGGAAGGAGCTGTGCATCAATCATGTCTTCTTCAACCTTCAATTCTGTAATTTCTTTCTTTTCTTCCATTAGTATGAATTAAATAAATTTAGCTTGAGTTTTAGCATATATGTATGAACCCTAGTTTTTGTTGACATCTATCTAGTTTGGGAATTCTATGTTTTAAATTGAATTTATGTTTTGATTTCTCTGTTTATGTGTTGGATTTATATTCTGTGTTCTTTGTGGTGTACAACGTATAAGATTACCATCATAGTAGTTAGATAACCATTTACAACGGTATATTTAACTATAGGATTAGTACATAACGTCTAGAGTAAGGTTTAGATCTGACAAATCAACCTAACTAGATAGTAAATATGGTTTAGTATGTTGCTATTTAATCAATTGTAGGAAAAGCTTGCTTAGGTTCTTATTGACACAGGTAAACCCTATTTAAAACTACCTAGCACAATTGAAACCAACTATTGAAATATTACATGATTCACCCTTACATGTTTAGAATGGCAAAACTAGTGGGGATTACTTGCTAATTACTCAGGCTAAACTATCATACTATCTTCTTTTCTTTTGTTTAATTTTCTAGTCTTTTAATTTAGTAGTTTAATTTTCTATTTAAAAACCAAATAAAAATTTATCTTTCTCTTCTTTACTTTTGCGTATTATTATTCTAGCTTTATTATCTGCACTTGATAATTTGCATAAGTTCTTCCTAACTTTCGTAGTCTCTGAGGAACGAATCTTCTTATCATTAAAACTTGCATACGTCCTGTAATACTTGCAGAACCGTGCTCAGCCTAGGGTGTTTATTTGGACTTATTTTATACATTATTTTATCACACCTTAGGCGACACCAGTTTTGTTGTTTGAAGTTAAATTCAAGGGTCTCGAGGACACTTTATTTTAGCTTCTTTGACATTTAAATCTATTTTGCAAATTTATAGATAAACAAGGCTCAAATTCGGGGTTTATATATTAAATTAAATCAGATTCAATTTTCAAGTTGATTTTAAGCCGTTCATTAATGATTTGCTTCTTTTACAACTCTAAAGCCCTAACTATTTATAATTACTTATATATCATTGTTAATTAATAAATTGTGAAAATACTAATTATATAAAATTATAATTTCCCAACTATATTAGTGTTGACATGTGTATCATGAGTCAAAGTTACTATTGTTTTACCATATAAATGTTAGATTTTGTTGGTCCCGGGGCATGGTCCAAACTATATATAGTTGATTTGCATGACATAATATGAATCCTTCGATTGAAAAATTTAAAAGACATGGAAATTCAATTTCTTGAAAAATATCAAGAATATGGGAATTCAGTTTTTTTTATAAGTATAGTCTTATCTTTTAAGATTTTTAATAAACAGTTCGATTTTGTATTGAGAAGAACTAAAGATTAAAAAAATTGAGAAGAACTAGATTGGTTTTCATTGAATTTGTAATGCAATTTATTTTCTTAAAGCATAGACTTCTTAAGAAAATTTATTTTTTTTGTAAGGGGTTTAAATTGTAGTTTTAGTCAACATTAATGAGAATAGTCATAATGTTCATGTTCCGTGTCGTCCCAACGCTTTTTTTGTTTTTTGAAAAAACAATGTTCCATTAATTAAAAGAATGACAAGTTTTGTTGTGAACCAAAAAAATCTTTTTCTTTTACTTTTTTTAGCAATCCAAAATCTTTTGGATAGAAAATACAATCTATCAATATTTATAGGTAATTAAACAATAAAATCCTAACAAAAATATTATCCTAATAAAAAAGTATTAACAATAAAATAATAACTTTTTTCAGTTTGTTTTTATCTCAAGAAATATTTATTTATTCGGTGTTCTATTATTTTCTAAAATTAAAATTTTCAAAATGCCTGTGTACATATATATGTTAAATAAATACCCGATAACACTAAAAATATCCCACACTCTCTCTAAATATATTTAATTTACTCTCACAGCAATATCCCCGGTCTCTCCCCATATCATTTTCTCTCTCTTCTCTTGATGAAGAAGTTTGCTGCTGGTTTATTCTCCATTCAACCTTCATCAAGCTCCCACATCCCTCTCTCTCTCTCTCTCTCTCTCTCTCTCTCTCTCTCTCTCTCTCTCTCTCTCTCTCTATCTCTCTCTCTCTCTCTCGTCCATGGTTACCCCAACAAATTTGTAGCAGCAACAACTGCGTGAGCTCTGGCGGCACTGCGTGGCCATGAAAGCTCCAATCGCAGCAACTTCGTGAGCTCCATTAGCAATGCGTGGCCATGAAAGCTCCAACGGCATCAACTTCGTTCATCGTGACTATGTAAGCTTTGTGGTAGCAGCTTTGTAAGCTTCGTTCGGCGTGGCCATGGAAGCTCCGGCGGCAGTTAACATCACAGATCTGTTTGTTCTTTATTTTAGATTTTGTTAGTTGACGTTGAAAATCCAAAAGCTGAAGATATATTGTAGATCTACAGTCCATTAATATCGCAGTTGCGTTTGAGATTAGCAACTCCAATTTTGATCTTTGTTCCAACTTCCTTGGATGCCTTTTCTGACAATGAAAATCCTTGAGTAGTGGAGATATGTATTTCGAAAAATACTCAAAGAATTTCTTGAGTACTCACTGAATTTCGTTGATTATACTAAGAGTTTTTGGTTAGTACTCACAAAATCCGCTGAGTATACTTAATGTTTTTTTACGATACTTAGAGAATTTTTCCGATACTTAAATTTTTTTATGGTGACAACGTCAACGGTGGCCAGCGGTGGTGCCTGAAGATGAATAGTAATACTCAATGATTCAGTAATCCACTTGCATTTTGTTTTTATATAACTTTTGCCGCTTATTTTTTATTTATTTATAATTTTTGTTTTATTCGAAGGTATTACAATATTTTAGTATTTATGTGGCTTATCTGATTTTTCTTTGGGGTAATTAGAGATAAATGCCTCCTTAATGATGCCTTTCATTTTTTTAAGCCTCTAATTTTCTTATTTAGAGATAAATGCCTAATAGAACAATTATTTATAGAAAACATCCCCTTTATATTTTTTATACCTATACTATCCTTATTATTAAATATATTATTTTATTTTTAATACAATATTTATTTTTAAATCTTAAACAAATAATAGGATATTTCCACCACCACCACCACCACCACCACCATCACCGCCTCCACCATCATAACCACCACCACCACCACTACAACCACCACAACCATCACCGCCTCCACCACCACCACCACCACCACCTACTACTAATTTCATCACACGCGCGCGTCCGTGAAATTTTTTTAAAATCGCCATAACTAATTCAAAAAAAATCAAAAAAATCGAAAAAAATCATATTTGGATAAATCAAATTAATATTTACGTCTATGATTTTTTCGGAATTTTCTGAATTTTTTGATTTTTTTGATTTTTTTTTTTAATTTTTTAATTCGCAGAACATGGAATTCCATGTTTTAAACATGGAATTCCATGTTTTAAACAGTGAATTTCGTGTCTGCGGAAAACAAATTCCTTATATCAAAACATGGAATTCCATGTTTAAAACATGGAATTCCATGTTTCCGTGTTTTAAACATGGAATTCCATGTTTAAAACATGGAAATCCATTTTCTGCGAATTAAAAAATTCAAAAAAATTCAAAAAATCAAAAAATTCAAAAAATTCTAAAAAAAATCATAGACGTAAATATTAATTTGCTTTATCCAAATATATAATTTTTTTATTTTTTTGATTTTTTTAGAATTAGTTATGACGATTTTAAAAAAATTTCACGGACGCGCGCGTGTGATTATTAGTTTTTGTTTTGTTTTTTTTCTACTTTCTTTTTTTTAATTGTTAATTATAAGGGTAGTTTGGGATGAGACATTTTTCTATAAAAAATCTTATTCTAGGCACCTTTTTTTAAATAAGTTTTTTAATAGGCATTAATCTCTAATTGACTCTTTTTCTTTTATTAACAAATTTTCCTGCTATGAAAATTTTAATAACTCAACCACTCCCCTAAAACTATCAAAATTCTCATTAATTTTCAACAACTCTAACCACAAATCTACTTGTTTCACCTATGTAAGTGTCTTTGACTTAATAGAACCTATGTAAGTGTCTCTCTTTAAGAAAAAAATGTTTTTCTCTTATTTTTAACAACATGATGAATAAAATTATGTAATTCATTTCTAAGTTTAACAACTTCTTCAAGGTCAAAATTAACCCATTTTCACTTTATTTTTTGTTTTATTTAATAAGCAATCAACTTACATGATTTAAAACCATTTTTAGTTAGAACTTTTTTCAAGGCGAAGGCTTAAACCGGTCGATGGCAATACCCTTTTACTTCATAAAATCGGTTATGTTTCAAAAGGAAAAGCAGTCAAAAAGACTAAATTAAGGCTTAAAAGTGGTGGTAGGATGAGTGTCTGTCTCTAAGTTGTACAAATTAAAGCACCAATGAGTAAATAAAAAAGTTGGTGAACTAGGAATCAAGAGACAGTTATGAGTATATTACTAGTAAAAGTAAAGTAGTTGTAGTAATAATTGGGGGAAGTGGTAGTGTTCGTTAACAGTTTGTTTCAAAATTTAATACTGTCCTTTTTTTCTTTATATTATTGAAAAATAAAATCTAATGGTATCGGTGGAACATTTGTGGGTTTCATCACATTATTTGTCACCATCTACCCTTCAAATTAATGTTATCCCTATCCATCACCGAATACCTGAGATACGAGAATGATCCTTTATTCTAATACATTTAATCTACTCTTGTATTCATATTTTATCCGTGAAACTTGACTTCCTGCTTTTTTTTAGTACGAAATTATCTCTTGTCGTGAATGAAAAGATGAGACTTTTTTTCTTCATTATAACAATTTTATGTTATTTACAAACTATGTTTTCTTCTTCTCTATCATCTTTTAGTGCTGCTGATACATTTCTGATTAGCTGTGGTGAAAATAAAGCCATACAAGATGAATATGGAAGAGTTTTTGAGCCCGATTCTGGTAACTCCAACATAGATTTTGTTTTGTCTACTAAACCCGATAACACAAGTGTTGTTATCTCCACTACTACACAAAATGGTGTCTCTAAACTCTACAATTCTGCTAGAATTTTCACTAACACTGCCATCTATAAAATTAGAACTAAGCAAACTGGTAAGCATTGGCTACGCTTACATTTTCACCCTGATCTACACGATCATAATACTAGTCAATACAATCTGAAATCAGCTACTTTTTCTGTTCTTGCAAATGAATTTACTCTGCTTCATGGTTTTTCCTTTTCCAAATCCAACCAAACTTATCCTTTAGTCAAAGAATATGTTGTTGATATATCCGAGTATTTTCTACAGCTGAGCTTGTCTCCATGGAGTGGCTCAATTGCATTTCTCAACGGAATAGAGGTGTTTTCTGTACCTGATGGACAATTTGGTAACATTGTCATTCCAATTTCAACAGGTTTATCATCATATGTGATCCCATCACGTGTTGCTTTTCAGACCATTTACAGAGTAAACATGGGAGGTCCACTTTTGTCTCCAACTAATGATACATTGTGGAGAGTTTGGGAATCAGATGACACATATCTTGTTAATAAAGCTTCAGCACATAGTGTGTCGAAAGATCCGGGTTTGATTAGGTACCCTGCTGGAGAATCGGTTGATATTGCACCCAACTGGGTTTATTCCACAGCTCAGGAAATGGCTGAAGCCAATGTGAGTGATCCAATGTTTAACATAACATGGGCATTTCATGTAGACAAAGGGTTTGATTATTTTGTGAGGATGCATTTTTGTGATATTGTTAGTGTCACGCTTGGTTCGTTAATATTTAATATCTATATCAATACAAAATTTGGTGTCAACTTCTTTGATATCTCACGACAAACAATGGATTTATCTTCTGCTTATTTTATTGATTTTGCTATCAATGGTTCAATCGAACAATTTGATAAAATTATCGTTCAAGTTGGTCCTCCAACTCAGAGGACTCTCCCTACAAATGCAATCTTGAACGGTTTGGAGATAATGAAGATGAGCAATCCCGAGAATAGCTTGGATCAAACGTTCGGTAATTCGAGTTCCAAGTATAAGCACGTGATCTTAGTGGCTTTCGCATGTTTGGGAGGAGGTTTGATAATTTTCGTTATTATGTTTGTGGTCATTTACTTTCTCTGTTTTTGTAAATTGAAAAAGGAGAATAATAAGAGAACAAACGTGGGAAACTCACAGACCAAAATATCATCAACTAATAGTTTTGCTTCAACGGAAGTTTCTCGTGGATTGGGACGTAGTTTAGCCTTAAACAAGATTCGTGAAGCTACAAAGGATTTTAACGAAAGCTTGATCATAGGTGTAGGTGGGTTTGGAAAAGTCTATATGGGAATGCTAGAAAACGGAGTAACTGTTGCTGTAAAGAGAGGTAACTCCAAATCTCAACAAGGGCTATTAGAGTTCAAGACTGAAATTGAGATGTTATCTAAGCTTCGTCATAGACATCTAGTATCTCTTATCGGCTATTGTGAAGAGCTTAACGAAATGATTCTTGTTTATGAGTTCATGGCCAGTGGACCCTTGAGGAAACACCTGTATGGATCGGGATTTCCTTCACTTTCATGGAAACGAAGATTAGAAATATGCATTGGTGCAGCAAAAGGATTGCACTATCTTCACACAGGAGCAGCAGAGTGTATCATACACCGTGATGTCAAAACGACTAACATACTTTTGGACGAGAATTTCACAGCCAAAGTTGCAGACTTTGGATTGTCAAAGCTTGGTCCAACATCAAATCAAACTCATGTATCTACGGCTGTGAAAGGAAGTTTTGGATACCTCGATCCAGAGTATTATAGAAGGCAACAACTATCCGAAAAATCTGATGTGTATTCTTTTGGGGTTGTACTGTTAGAGGTTCTATGTGCTAGGCCAGTAATAGACCCATCTCTTCCTACAGAAGAAGTTAATATAGCAGAATGGGCAATGAATTGGCAAAAGAAGGGGCTAATAGAGCAGATTATTGATCCACACCTTGTAGGATCGGTTAGTATCAAATCGATAAAAAAATTTGGGGAAACAGCCGAAAAGTGTTTAGCTGAATATGGAAGGGAGAGACCGACAATGGGAGACGTGTTGTGGAATTTGGAGTATGCTCTTCAGCTTCAAGAGTCTTACATGCATTCTTCTATAGATGATAGTTATAGTACAAACTATATTCCAAATATACCAGAATGGCTCTCTCATTCTCATGTCCATGACGTGGAAACGATGAGCAACCAAGAATCAGACACAACAACATCAACTAGTGTGTTCTCAGAGATAATCAATCCAAAGGGAAGATAAGCTTCGATTATACTTTATACATACATTTTTTTAGTTTTATGTTTTACGGCAGGATCAGCAGAATAGTGAAGCTTCTTCAATCCAACAAAAACAAAAAAAATGTATGTAGGAGAACCCTTTAATCAGTGAAATTCTTATTATATATTTTCAACCTTAAAAAAATGAACAAGGCATACTATCTAGCTATTTATTCATTAACATATTAGAGCAGGATCATACATTCAGATTTTATGATCAACAACAGAATTTAATCTATTGATTATATAGAATTTAACACCAACATTGTGTTTGAAAAAATAGTAAATCACCGGTTTAAAAGTAACAAAAATGGAAATACGGAAAAAATATATTTCGAAAAGCAAAACTATTCTATTACAATTATTGACATAAAACGAAACTTATACGGAATAGAAAAGAAAAACAATTACACAAAAGAGATATTCCGGTCGTTCCAATTATCTCTAACAAAATTTTCTACTACATAATAATATTTGCTAGAATATTTTTGAGAGAGAAGTAGAAATTCTTTTCTGATTCAATTCAAAATAAATGTTTTCAATGACTCCTTTATTGCCGACGTTCTGAATGTTACATCTGTTACAACTTTTCAAATTCCAGTAATGAACCTAGTCACTTTGTTGACTTCTGATTTATTCCTGTATTGTCCAAGTCATGTAACTAGCTGAGTTTTGAATGGGAATACTCTGGTTTAACGAGTCTTCAGTTGGTGGACGCTTTGTCTTTTGACGGGAAGGTTATGAACTGTTAACGACCACTATAAGTACCAGCCATTCTCCATCGGAATCACTTAAGAAAACTTGTTTTAGTTTCATTTTTTGACTCTCCAAACTCCCCAAACTCCCCAACTCCCTCACGAATCCATGATCCCACGACCCACACTGGCGGGTGATGGTGGTGGTGCACGCGTGTGGGGTTTTGCCTTTTCCTTTTCCTTTTTGGCTTTCATAGCCTTTAGTTATTTTGAAAGAAATAGAGAGGTAAGATATTATATTCTTACTTTTTCTCTACTTCACTTCCTATGTGTGACATTTTTCTCAATAAAGTGTCTTTTCCACTTCTCCCATAAGAACATGAGTGAAATTAATTAATACTTTGTACTTATATAATTTTAATACTTTATATTAATAATAATTCCAACACACTATACTCTAAGCCAGGGCAAGGGCAAATCCAGAAATTTTCGACGGGGTATAAAAGTTAGAACAATGGGACCTGGGTTAATTTCTAGTTTGGGGAGGCTAAAAATCTTATATATAGTCTGAAAACTATTTAAACTCGAAAGGGCTAACAGATTGTTTAAGTAATGTTATTTTTCTCCTGATGTAATACATCAGCATTGGGAGTCCAAATTTTGATGTGCTGAAAGCAAATCTCAATTATTCCTGTCTCACGTCCATTAACCATGAAGTAACCACATTTACAATTCCATCAATGATAGATATTTTTGTTGGTTCCTAAATATATTTCAATTCGTTTCAAATGTAGATGATTAAATTGATGACAATTGTATCCTTTAAAATTTATAATGACAAGTATCACATGGCTAAATTTTATGAATTTTAGAAGTACTATTATTTTGCTAAGCAAGAAAGTTTTTCTAAACAAAGAATTTCAAACTTTATAATGGCAGAAAATAAAAATTTAACTAAGACATGCACTCCATCAAACCCTTAGTCTTATTCTACACTCGTACACTTGTACTACTTTTTATTACATCTGATACAAAACAAAAACAATTTACATAAACATCCTTATCTTAATCCAGACAACATTCCCCACTTAAGTACACTATTTTTTTAACTAGTCTCTCCCATATTTCAGTGCCAACTAGATCTTCTGCAACTTCTTATAGCAGGCAAACACCAAAAATTCAACAATTTGCACTATTGTCCTTGTCAATTGTACTATGCTCAAATTTAGAACAATCTCTAACAACTTCTGCAACAAAACTCTATTGCAGCAAGTTTAACCATCCATATTACCTATCAACCACCTTAACTGCATCAACAAGCCCCACTTTCTTACCAAAATCCTATTACTAATGCACTCCTCAAACTTTCTGTTTTCCAAAAATCTAATTCTCACATTTTTCTACAAGAAACAAGATCTCCTAACCAGTTGAGCTACTCAACTGACCAGGGCGATGTCTCTCAACATAGAGGTACATGGTTTGATACCCGAAGATGGAAGAAAGTTAAGAAAGTTATGAAGGTTTAGAAGGTTATTTGTCAGGGTTCTATATCTCATCGATGAGGTCCAAGGTTCGAACCCCGAATGTGGAAGAAAATTATGAAGGTTTAGAAGGTTATTGATCAGGGTCACTATTTTCTCATCGATGAGGTCCAAGGTTCGAACCCCTCCCAGAACACCTAGTTCTGACTTGCCTTGGAGTATGGTTGGGGAGGCAGTCATATCTCCCGTGGGATTAGTCGGGTGTAAGCTCGGAACCCACGTATCAAACAAGATATCCTCCTAATAACTAGCGGGATAAGCTCAATTGACCAGGTCCTTGCTACTTCCTTCAAAATTTAAAAGTGTAAATGAAAGATATAATGTTTGAATTCCCTCTTGACCTGGGTAACCTAGTTATGATTTACTTATGCATGAGAAGAGGCCTGTGGGATTATTTGTGTTGCACGAATAATGGCCAGGACCACCCAAATTAATAATAATGAATACATCTCCTCCTAATCCGTAATCCAATTTTTTGAAATCATTTTATACCTTGCACTCCATATTTGATAAAAAAACTCAAGTTAAAAACTAACTACACTCAACCTATTTCACATATCATTCATACAATCTAATCTTTCACTCCAATTAGTTCCTTTTTGTTTAAGTATTTGTTCTTCTTACAACATTCTTTATAGATAGTCCGAATAAAAGAACACTTAAAAAAAAGGTGATCTCTGATTTTAAAATCAACATTACGTAACACACAAGTGATCCATATTCAATCCCCACATATTAATTTGTCTTTAATTGTAATCTATCCCAACAAATTAACTAAACACACAATCTTTGTTTTAAGGAAGCAAGTGTGTGCCAAATAACTCTAAATCAACCAATATTTTGCATCTTCTCAACAATAGCTTCCATAGTTTTGTTGGAGAAACCAAATTTGGAGCCCGCGTACCATTTAATTATATATTAGCCATATATTCAAATGATTAGTAATACTTATAATTAAGTTGGCAACATCTGTCATCCATTCATATATAATAATAAATTAGAGGATTCGAAATACCTCTTCAAGCAAAATCTAGTTTAAATGGGCTCACCAAACGTTCAAGATCTTTTGCGAGCTAAAAATTATATATCCACAAGTTATATACCAACAAATTGTTTCTTATTGATTGATAAATTTGTTGTTATTTGGTTTTTTTATTTTTGGCTGGAGAGGCATATATCTCACATATATGAATACAAGGCCCAAATAAACTATATATAAATAAAAGTTGATTTTTGAGAAACAAAAAAAGTCAAATGTTATCTCCAAAACTAAATGGATATTGGGTATTAGTTGTTTCATCATTGCCGCTCGACTCAATCTGCCTATCCTTGATGATCAATCTTCAAACCTATAATCTAAAAGTACAAATAAACTACAAACCCATCTATTTATGTTGTATCTACCATTAGTAACTTCAAATTGAGGCCAAATCTCACTAACACATCTCCATTTGAATTTGACAAAATTGTGATGAATATGTAGACAACTAGAAAGTTTTACAATGAATCAACGAGTCTCCAAACTTCATAACACTCTTCTTTTATACTATAATTCATCACTTATTCATATTCCATGATTGTAATTATTTACAATCACTTTTACTAATATTTAAACTATATAGATATGACAACTACTATATATACAAATTATCTATTTGGCTTGAAGATATGACTGATATGGTAAAGATAGATAAACATATCATTTGCATTTATCTTTAACTCCATATCAAAGAATATGATTGATTTGACTTGATCATTGATTTCATATAGATAATATATAACTTGCTAACACACCCCCTCAAATTGATATAGGTAAATCAACCAACATCAATTGGTTAACAAAGAATTGATGAAGTTTTTGTGACAAAGCTTTGGTAATGACATCTATAATTTTTTAATTGGATAATACGTTGAGGACGGTTATAAGGACAAACTTTCCAATATGCATCACTATAGTCATGAAGCTGAAGATTTGACTAAATTGGAAAAAACATGCCACGGTTTGAAGGTGAAAGTTCTAGAGGGGGGTGAATAGGATTACTAAAAAGATTAATGCCTAATTAAAAAATCTTTTGGACAATTATAAGTTTAAGAAAGAAACTACTAAGTCAACTAATATATCAAACTCCTAAGGGATCATACAATGGATAAGCTAAGAGGTTCGATATATAAGTGATACAAGTAAAAACGAGTTTCTAATCTCTTACTACTCTAGATGACAATATGTTAGATAAACTAGATAATCAATATCAAAATATTCATACTAGCATATTATCAAACATATAAAGTGCGGAAAGTAAATAGAGTAGGGATAGAAAGATACACACGATTTATAGTGGTTCGGTTTCCCTACATCCACTACCTAAGGAAGCCTCCTTAGGATTTCAAGCTTTTCACTAAGCTCCCGTGTCTCTCTTAACCGGGTCGAGAACACAATAACCCTTACAACCTCTTCGATACCACGAAGGACAAACACTTGTGCTATCGCAACACAAGGACACCGAGTATACTCCCGATACTCAAACACTTGTGCTATCTCAACACAAGGACACCGAGTATACTACCGATACTCAAATTCTCTCTTAATCTATCTATTACAAGAACTAGACTTAAGAGGATAAATACAAAGTGTTTAAGGGGTGAAACTACTTTGCTAATGAACTCCTAAAGAGATGATATAACTATAAGCTTAATACTTCTCTTGAGTTGATAATAACTTTGAAGCTCCTTTGATTTACTCCTTGAATGAGTAGATATGACAATTATAGCTCTTGACACCTTCTTGGATGATAACAATTAAGCCCCTAAGTGTATATGGGTTGAAGGTGTGATTGTAGCCTTGAAAGACCTTCAATTTATAGCTGCAAAATGCTCCCAACGGTCATATGATTTGTCTCCAACGGATATATTAATATCCCCAACGGATCTATTCCTTTTGTCTTCATTTTGCTGCAGGAAACCCTAATCTGCGGTGCACCGCGGGGTTGGTGAGGTGCACCGCGGGGTTGGTGAGGTGCACCGCGCCAAGCTTGCTAAAATCACTTGCTCTCTGACGGGCTAGCCCCCTGGTCCGTGCCCTGGTCCGCACATCTGCGGTGTACCGTGCCCATAGTGCGGTGTACCGCGCCAAAGGTCTAAAACACCTTTTAATGAGTATATCTTTCACTACGATGCTCGGATCAGAAAACCTTCTTCACGAGAATTGTTGGAAACATCATTCTAAGAAACTTTGTAGTTGATCACTAAAACTAATTCTCAATGTACACAAAGATAAGGTTAAAAGTATTTGTATGAGAATTAGTTTCATAAGATATAACAATAAAGCTTTGATCTAAATGATAAAGATGAGCTTTTTGATGAATTAGAGTGCAAGATAGAATGTATATAACAATAGTAATTAGCACACTAAACACAAGAGGATTTGTCACATTAAAACAACCTATTAAGGGAGGCTATATGCCAACAATCTCCCCCTTTTTGATGATGACAAATCCTTCACTAAAACACCTTAGGAATGATATGAAAATATAAGCTCTTATCAAATTTAGCTCCCCCTCACAATAAGCATTTAAGTAAAAATGAATATAGGATATGAAATGCATTTGTGAGTATTAAAAAGTGCAATTTTGAAAGTTTTAGTGCACATATTTCTCCCCCTTTGTCTTCATCAAAAAGACGGGATAATAAAATAAAACCAAAACAACTAAACATAGAAGAGCACAAACTCAAGTGAATAGATTTTGAAAAACAACATAGAGAGATCAAGGGTTAAGAGCTTTTTAAAACATTTTAATTTTGAAATGCATAAAGATTAACAATGTAAAGCATGAAACAAGATGAAAGAGAGATATAAGGGATAAGAACGTTTTACCAACTTCTAGATCGGAAGATTATCATCTTATAAGCTTTCTATAAACGCAAACGATTAGTGCAATAATGAGATAAACGATTAACCAAGCATTTGAGTTTTTAAAGATAATTTAAGAAAAACTCCCCCTCACAAAATGCATAGAGTGTTTGTTTCAATTTTGAAAAAGTTTGACCAATAATTTCTCCCCTTTTTACTAATAAGAATATTTGAACCGATTTTAAGAAATCAAGGGGTAAAATTTAATCTTTGAAAAGTATAGGGGTCAAAATGCATTTTTCAAAAGTTTAGGGACTAAATTCAATTTTGGAAAACTTCAAGGACCTAAGTATAACTTTCTCAAGACAATAGGGACCTAGGTCTAATTTTCAAGCATAAGAAAGCTAAATGCAACTTGTTCAAACTATAGGGACCTCAAATCAATATTTTTCAACTTATAGGGATCACAATGCAATATTTTCAACCAATAGGTACCACAATGCAAAATAAAACAAGATCAAGGATAAATGATGCAATAGTACCTATATCATCAAGGAAAGAGTTAGCAACATCAACACAAAAATCCGAAGCATATAATTAAAGCATATAAACATCAAATATCCGAAATTAAAACATAGCATACTAAACCAAATATCCAAATCATACCAAATATAGCAATAAAATCCTAAATATCCAAAACATGGATCCAGGCGAAACCCTATTTCGCGGTGTACCGCGATTACTGTGCGGTGTACCGCACTGTAGAATATGTTTGCGAATAAACTGGGCGAAAGATAAAGAAAAATAACAAGGCAGAAACCCTGGATCGCGGTGTACCGCGGAGTGGTCCGGTTCACCGCAAAAACGTTCGACGAAGACACTAAGAAGGAATTTTTTGGTTCTTTTAAAAACACCCGAAACACATTCGAAACTTCCCCAAAAGATTCGGAATGGTATAAAACTTATAAGATAATTTATGTTTTGAAAAGATACAACAAGGAAATCCCGAAAACAAATAAAACAGTTTATTTCACAAATACCCCTATATTTTCTAAAAAATACGAAAAGACCCAAAATCAAAGTTAAGCAATTTTAAGTATGAAAAGGTCAAGTCATTGATGTCTCCTCATTTGTGATAGATTTATATTAAGATGAGACATCATTTTTAGTGTTTTAGAAGTCAATAATGTCGATTTTCTTGAGTTTTAGTGCACTTTCCTGTTTTGTGTCTTGATTTGTAGAAATAATGTTTTTAGAGCATATTGGGTTTAATTGTTTATTTAGTGTGTAGCTTTAAAGATAATTATGGAGTTTAATTAGAGTCCAAGTCAAAGACAACAACTTATGGAAGGAGATATGCATGGTAATTGGAGATAAGGAAAGAATTGCTAAAAAGATGGAAAAGGAAAAGCTGCCTAAATCTGGGATTCTGCAAAGATAGGCGTTTTTACCTAATAAAGAGGCCGAATTTGGTAGATTACTCCTAAAGGGCGTAGGAAATTCTGTTGCGATTCTTTTGGTATCTTGTGGAGCAAAATCGGACCAATAATAAAGAAGTTATGACCAAAACAACGCAGCAGTGTTTATCTTTATTTCCATACGAATTTGAGTTGGGCTAGAAGTCCATTACCTTAACTCTTCCTCAAGAAAACGAATTAGGTCTTCTAAACACCTATAAATACACCCTTATATCACTTGTAAATCATCCTTGCCTCATAGTAATTAGTTCTTAAGGTTTTATTCTTCCAGTTTATTGTAGAGAGCAAGATGATGTCTTTTATTATTTCTTTTAGTTTATTTCCTTCAGGTATGAACTAAACCTCTCATAGCTTGGGTTTTGCATATGTATAATCTATGAATTCTAATTTTTCTATCTAAGTTTCTTTGGGAATTATATGTTTTAATCTGATATTAGCTTCTTACTTTATATTTGCTTATGTGTTTTGATTTATTGTCTTTCCTAGAATTGATCACTTTAGGATTGTTTTAAGAGTAGTTAGATGGTCTCCTTGACAGGGTGTTTAACTATTGAACCACCACATAATGTCTAGTGTCGATAGCAGTTCTGACAAAACATACTTCTAACTAGATAGTCATTAAGGTTTGTTTTAACCACAGTATCACCAAGACTTGCAGTATTTGCTTAGGGCCTTAGTGGCGTTTGATAACCCTATTTTAAATCACTTCTTGGTTGTGACGTAGCCCCCTTAGTCGCTCTCAAGGTCTAAGGTAGTGGAATTTAGAATCCTGACTAAGTATTACCAAGAGCTAATATTCTCCCTTATGAACTAGATCTATAGATAGAATTAGAAGGATTAGTGCATACTAGCAAAACCTAAGCTATACTTCTCATCTCATATTCTTAATCTTTTACTTTATTGTCTTTATTTTCATAGTTTTAATTTAGTTTTAATTCATAAATTCGAAAAACCAAATATTTATTTACTGTCTTCTAGTTATTTACTTTTACTCGTTATCTGTTCTTACGCGTTTAACACACTTAAGTCCCTGAGAACGAACTCTACTTATCATTAAAACTTGCATACGTCCTGTAATACTTGCAGTACTGTGCCTGTCTAGGGTGAGAGTGCATAGTTTTCCATACTTAAATTGATCTTATTTTTATCACACCCTAGGCGACACCAAGTTTTTGGCGCCGCTGCCGGGGACTTGTGTCTCGTTAGCGTGTGGGTTATCTATTTCGAGTTTTAGTTTTTAATTAGTTTTTACTTTTCAGTTTTAGTTTAGTTTTAGTTTTTAGTTTTCCAGATTTACGCTTGGGTTTGCTTTAGTCTTTTTCAGGTTTCACAGTGTTTAATTCTTGGCCTCCCTTACCGGAGCCTGAGAGGAGCTTCAGAGCTTATAACAAAAGAATTCGTAAGGAAAGAGCCTCGAGAAGAACTATGGCAGACATTCAAGACAATGATCCGGAGTTAGTTTACTTTGCACCAGGAGGACCTCCTGCGTTTGTTCCACCTGGTGTACAACTGCCAGTAGGAGAAGGTAATGGGCAGAATAATCAACAAAACCGAGTTGAACAAGATCTACCTGGCCTTAACATACCATTCCATGTTCAACCCATCGGTTACCGCCCTCCTGAGATTCCGAATATCAAATTTAGACCCGATCCGGGTATGCTTAGTCAATTTCAAAGTTTCGGACTCTATGCTGGTACTGCGATTCAAGATCCGGTAAAAGCGATTCAGAAGTTTATGCAGACTTGTGATGCCTACATTACTCCTGGCATTACACGCGAGCAACTGTATTGTCATATGTTTTCGTTTTTCTTGACCGGAAGAGCTAGCGATTGGCTAGAAAGACAACCACATGGAACCATTCACTCTTGGAGAGAGCTTCAAGCCGCGTTCTTTAACCGATTTTATCCAAAGAGCATGAGACTTAAAGATCAAACCGAGCTTGCAAGATTTTCTCAAGAAGATGGAGAAACAGTGGGAGAAGCATGGACAAGGTTTCAACAAAAATTAGCTAGATGCCCGCTCCATGGTTATACACCTGCTCTACAACTTGCTATATTCTATGAAGGTCTTGATGACAAGGGTAGAGACAAGGTGGATAACATTGGAAAGGGTAATTTTGTGTCCATGAATCACAATGAAGCTTCCGAGGTGTTAGAAAATATTATGGAACAAGAAAGAAGTTGGCCTTCAACGCGAGCTTCTGCAGCAAAGCCCCGAGGAACGCTTCGTTTAGATGCAGAAACTGCGAACTCAGCTCAAATATCCTCGTTAGAAAATCAAATCAAGGAGCTGAGAATCGCGATGGAGAAGAATTTAGCTGCTACAAAGGTAGTTCAAGAGGCACAAGGTTGTCAACAATGTGGAGTTAACGATCATTCATGGGAAGAGTGCGAATCAAATCCGCAATCTGTTTACTTCATATCCAACCGATGGGGCAACCGCAACCATCCGGGTATGCAGTATTCAAATCCACAAGGGGCCGCTAATCCTGGTCAATATCAATCGCGACCCCAGAACAACTCTTACCAACAGAGAGGTCAGTACCAAAACCAATATCAGAATCGACCTACTCCTCCACAACAACCTGCTCAAGACGCCTATACCGATACTTTAGATCAAAAAGCTTTACCTCAGTATCCGCAAGAAGGATCTATGGACAATACACAGATAGTACAAGCTCTAGAACGTTTGAACACAACTGTAAACGCTCAAGAGGAAAAAGTCCGAGGACACGATGCCATACTTCAGATGCTAAGTACTCAATTAGCCCAAATAAACAAGCATCTAACAGAACAAAAGGAGGTAAAGGCAATCGAAGGAGGTGAAAACAATGTTGGGTTCGAAGCTTGCAAGGCTATATGCCTTGAAATCGAAAAAGAAAAGGAGGAAGCACCACATGCTGCCATTAGTGCCGTGGAAGTTCCCAGTATTGAAGAAGAGCCAACCGAGTCTAACCCCGAGGAGTCCGACTGTCTAGAAGTTTATCATCTGGAAAGCGATGAAGAGAGAGACGAGTTCATAGAGCTACTGAAAAAGGTGCAAGAGGAGATGCGATCGATGGTAGAGTATGCAGCGGAGTTAGCGAGAGAGAAAGAGGAAGAAGCCTCAAAAGAAGAATCGAAAGAAGAAGTGGCACCTGCTGTGCTAAAGGAGAAAGAAGAAGAAAAGGTGGAATCGCCACCTAGTGTTCAACCAGTGTCATCAACCATGCCTGATACAATTCCTAAAGATGACACTGTTCTCAAGACATTTGTAGAGGCGTACCAACCTGAAAATATCAACGCCCAGATGCTTGAGATTGCAAAGAGAGGACTTACACCGCAACAAGTTTTTACGCAAGTTATTCCTGAGAAAGAGGCGAGTGTAGAGATCCCGAGAGATAACCTGAGGGTTTCAAGAAGAAGTGAGAAAGAGCTACCTACTAAGCTTAAAGATCCGGGAAGTTTCAACCTTCCTATTCAATTACATGGTAGGCTCAAAGTGAAAGCAATGTACGATGTGGGTTCTGGTGTGAATCTTATGCCTAAGTCCGTGTTCGAGAGACTTGGACTTCAAAAATCAGAGAAAACTCCAGTGAAGTTGCAGTTTGCTGACAACTCAGTGAAGAGGACATGGGGAACAGTGGAGGACGTCTTAGTCCGTGCAGGTAATATCGCCATCCCTACTGACTTTGTTATTCTTGAGTTTGATGCAGATAAGCAGGTTCCAATCATACTTGGACGGCCTTTCATGGCCACAAGTCAAAGTGTGATCAACTTCCAAGATGGGACCATCACCCTTCATGCTAAAAACGTATCTGAGACCTTCTATGTCTTGGGTAAGAAACCAAGGAAGTTGGATCCCACCGTGCCTATCATCCACAGCCTTTCACATCACAAAGTCCCTCCTGAGGAAATCCACTTAAAGCCTGTGGATACTGAGCCAAACATTGAGTTTGGGGTTGGCCATGAAGTCCTATGGAAAGCCCACAAACGCGAGAACAGGCCACGAAGTTTCAAAGACTCGTGGATGGGACCATTCATTGTCACGAAGGTTGTTTCAGCCAAGGTGATAGAAATTCGCCCCAAAACTGGGGTCAAGCGCAGATTAGTTGACGTTCATAGCCTTACTCGTTGTTGGGGAGGCTATATTCGCAAATCTTGACAGAGGTAACACGTCTAACTTTGAAAGACGTTAAACAAAAGTGCTGTTCGGGAGACAACCCGAAGTTTTTTTTATGTTTTCATGTCTTAGTTTAAGTTTATTTTAGTTGTTTTTAGTTGATAATGCATATTTGAGAAAGGTATTAGTGTTTTTGGTGTGTAGGAATCGGAGAAATCAAGTTAGGGAACGCGAGGAAAATTTTTGGAGCGCAAGAAAGCACCCCGCGGACTACCCTCACGGACTACCCCATGGTCCGCAGGGATGGTCCGCGAGGTCAAAACCCGTACCACGGGTAGCTACCGCGGGTTTAGGTCAGAAACACGAAAAAAATTCCACGGACCACCCCGCGGTGCACCGTGCCATGGTCCGCGCCCCAGAAACCCGTACCACGGGTTGACTACCACGGGTATTTTGACGGAGCAGCTACAGAAGCCACGGTGTACCCCGCGGTACACCGGACCCTAGTCCGCGAGCCAAAAAACCCGTACCACGGGGTCCTACCACGGGTTTAAGTCAGTGAGCAAAAATTTTCGAGCATCAGATGTCACGGACTACCCCGCGGTGCACCCCATGGTCCGCAGGGGTAGTCCGCAGCGCCGCCAGAGGAGAGAGAAAGTTACGGGATTGAGTTATAAAGGAGGTATTAAGCCTATTATTCCGAATTTATTAAACCTCAACCCTCTCTTTCTTCTCCACAACTCTCCTAACTCCATTGAAGCTCATCAAAACCTTCACCAATCACCAAAACACTACCCAATCATCAAGGAAAACACATCAAACCTTCTCTCCACATCATTACAAGAGAGAATCAAGCTACCAATCATTACCAAATTCATTCAAATTGAAGAATCAAAGAGCCAAATTTCACAAATTCATCACACAATTTCTAAAAATCCTAGCCTACCCATTACAAATCATCCTCACCCACATAGAGATTCATCACCAATTCACCCATCCTAGGACAAATCAAGCTTGTTCATCCATTAATTCAAGAGTTAAATTTCAAGGGTTGCTAAAGCTTTGAGTTGGGGGTTAATTGAAGATGACTAATAGAACATCAATCTTATCTAGCAAGAGGGAGGTGAAGAGTAACAAGGGATTGGATTTAAACAAGAAGAAATCAATTGACAAAGGAGCTAGTTCTGAATCAAAGGGTAAAGATAAATTGAAGAGTGGGAAACCTTCGTATGATAGTAATGGTAAAAAGCTTTATTTTTATGCAAAGGAAAGAACACTACCTCAACCAGATCCTATACCTATAGAGAAAGTGGATACTTCAAAGGCCTTGAAGATTTCTGCAGAGAAACAATTAAAAGAGCTACCTTTTGCCTATGAGAAAGTATTCAAGGAAGAAATTAGAGATGGAGATTACAAGAGATTCTTTGAGCTTGGTGAGAAGTTGGGTTGGTCTACGTTCATGGTAAGCCGTTCTGAATTATGTCCTGAATTAGTTTTGGAGTTCTATCTAGGCCTCTTTAGCCGAGATAGTGACTGTGTTCCGATTAGAGGAAAGTTAGTTCCTTTCACAGTTGAGGAGATTAGGAACCACTTCAAGTTTCAGAATCCGAAAGGTTGTTGCAAATTTAAGGAAGCAGTTGCTAAACGAAAAATCTTTGATAAGGAATTACTTTTTGAGCATGTTTTAGACAAAGAGAAAGTGCAATTACATACGGGAGAATTGAAGGCACCTTGGCCTTACAAATATCTTCAAGCAGATGCTAGAATTTGGCACAATTTCCTTATCCCTAATGTCTTTGGAAACACACGAACTTTGGAGGTGACCATGAAGTACGCGCTACTGTTGGACTGTATTTTGAGAGGAGAAGAAGTTGATGTGGCACAGTTGATCTATGAGGAGGTGATACGATTCTCGGTCTCTCCTAAATCGGTTTATAACGTTAAATTTCCAACTATGATCACGTGTCTTATGCGAAAAGCGAATGTAGTATTGGGTGAAGAAGAGAAACTCGAGTTTAAGACGAGTTATATTGATAATGCTTGGATCAAAGAAAGCCTTCGAAGAGCGGGTTCTACTCAAGTCTCGAAGGAAGAAAAGGAGCAATCTTGGCAAGAGAAGATGGAGGAGCGTTTAACGAAATTTGAAGCAGCTCAAACTTCTTTAGTCAATGATGTGGCACAAATCAATGCTAATCAAGTGCACATCATGAAACTCCTTGAGCAATTAACGAGAGGTCCAGCAATTCCAATCTTGGATGTCAATGATGCGAGGCAATAAGCCTCGAGAGTATGTTCTCTTTCTTCCTTACCATTTCTGTAAATATGTCTATCTGCTAATTTTAATTTCTGTTTTCGAGTCTTTTTTTTTTTTTTTTTTTTTTTTTTTTTTTTTTTTTTTTTTTTTTTCGAGTCGTGGGGACACGGCTCATTTTTGAGTTGGGGGTGTGGGGATTCGTTGTCTCTCATCTCCATTTGTCTGTTTTTTTGGGTGAAATTAAAATTTTTGATGCATGGGAATTAGATGTAGAGTGTGTTTAATAACTTGAAAGCATAAGCTCAGTAGATTGATGATAGTAAGTGATATGTTTATGAGCTATGTATTTGTATGCTCTGAGTATTTGCAGGAAAACACACGTTGATAGTAAAGAAAGATTAGTGAGCAATGCGATAGAAAGTATGTTCGATCTCAGGGAACCTTGAGAAGTGTGTAGGCCGTGAGATCCAAGCTAGTTGAAAAACCATTTGATGAAAGTGCTAAAGGTAAGAAATTTCCTGAATTACATAGTGTAGAAAGTGATCAAGGCGGTTCTTTCATATTTTGAAGCCTTTGAAGCCTTTTTATACCTTCTCACCTTGTGATTTTTGAGTTTAAAAGTTATATCCTTCTTAGCCCCTTCTAGCCTTTCTAAAGCCTTTTTATTGAAACACATTATAAGCCATATCCTTTAGATTTTAGGACTTTTCCATATGACCCGCACTCGAATCGCGATGCTTAGACAGTTGTTTTAGAGCTTGAGTTTGGGGTGGTGGGTCCACCATTATGGGAGTTATTATGTTGGGATTTTTGAGCTTATTAATTGTGCTTTGTGCTTTATATTGAGGATGTTTCACAACATTGTATTGTAACCCTTTGCCGGGGTAATAGTGAATGAAAAAGAAGCTTCGAGCTAATTTTGCCAACAAGGGCATTAAAAGAGAAAATATATATATGAGAAAATTAGCATGATATCTCAACATTAAAAGAGAGTCATAGCTATAGAAAAGAGAATTGATTTGAAAAGAAAAGAAAATATATATATTCGGACCGGCAAAGTGGATTTTTATGTGAACATCTTAAGCTTTAATTGGGTTATTGGGGATGCTAAATTGCGCATCAAGGAATTCATTGGGTTGAGTGAGAAACGTATATGAGAGTAACTCAAGCTCTAGGGCAATTAGTTGATGGCTAGTGAGGAGAGAGCCAAAAGCTCACTCCAAATTATCCAAATATACTATCACACCGTCCCTAAGCCTACATTACAACCTTAAAGACCTTGTGATTCTTTGCTATGTAATTGAGAAGTGATTGAGCCATTAGAGATTAGTTAAGTGGATCATTGGATACTAGTAAGGTTTGATGAACAATCTATAGCTCTCAAGGGGAACTGAGTAAAGTCCCAATCCTTCTTACATTGCGAAACTAATCTGATCTTGAATTCAAGCCGTGTTGACTGTGGATATGAGAAGTGTACAGGTATGTAGTTTACAAATATTATTGCATGAAATTTTCTGAGTTATGTGCCTTAGGTTTATTCTATATATTCTGCTATGTTTTTCCCTTGTGTTGAGAATTTTATAAGTGTGTATTTCTAGACTTCCCTATGTTTTTATCTTTTATTGTATCGGGACGATACAACTTTGAGTTGGGGGTCTTGATGTCTCCTCATTTGTGATAGATTTATATTAAGATGAGACATCATTTTTAGTGTTTTAGAAGTCAATAATGTCGATTTTCTTGAGTTTTAGTGCACTTTCCTGTTTTGTGTCTTGATTTGTAGAAATAATGTTTTTAGAGCATATTGGGTTTAATTGTTTATTTAGTGTGTAGCTTTAAAGATAATTATGGAGTTTAATTAGAGTCCAAGTCAAAGACAACAACTTATGGAAGGAGATATGCATGGTAATTGGAGATAAGGAAAGAATTGCTAAAAAGATGGAAAAGGAAAAGCTGCCTAAATCTGGGATTCTGCAAAGATAGGCGTTTTTACCTAATAAAGAGGCCGAATTTGGTAGATTACTCCTAAAGGGCGTAGGAAATTCTGTTGCGATTCTTTTGGTATCTTGTGGAGCAAAATCGGACCAATAATAAAGAAGTTATGACCAAAACAACGCAGCAGTGTTTATCTTTATTTCCATACGAATTTGAGTTGGGCTAGAAGTCCATTACCTTAACTCTTCCTCAAGAAAACGAATTAGGTCTTCTAAACACCTATAAATACACCCTTATATCACTTGTAAATCATCCTTGCCTCATAGTAATTAGTTCTTAAGGTTTTATTCTTCCAGTTTATTGTAGAGAGCAAGATGATGTCTTTTATTATTTCTTTTAGTTTATTTCCTTCAGGTATGAACTAAACCTCTCATAGCTTGGGTTTTGCATATGTATAATCTATGAATTCTAATTTTTCTATCTAAGTTTCTTTGGGAATTATATGTTTTAATCTGATATTAGCTTCTTACTTTATATTTGCTTATGTGTTTTGATTTATTGTCTTTCCTAGAATTGATCACTTTAGGATTGTTTTAAGAGTAGTTAGATGGTCTCCTTGACAGGGTGTTTAACTATTGAACCACCACATAATGTCTAGTGTCGATAGCAGTTCTGACAAAACATACTTCTAACTAGATAGTCATTAAGGTTTGTTTTAACCACAGTATCACCAAGACTTGCAGTATTTGCTTAGGGCCTTAGTGGCGTTTGATAACCCTATTTTAAATCACTTCTTGGTTGTGACGTAGCCCCCTTAGTCGCTCTCAAGGTCTAAGGTAGTGGAATTTAGAATCCTGACTAAGTATTACCAAGAGCTAATATTCTCCCTTATGAACTAGATCTATAGATAGAATTAGAAGGATTAGTGCATACTAGCAAAACCTAAGCTATACTTCTCATCTCATATTCTTAATCTTTTACTTTATTGTCTTTATTTTCATAGTTTTAATTTAGTTTTAATTCATAAATTCGAAAAACCAAATATTTATTTACTGTCTTCTAGTTATTTACTTTTACTCGTTATCTGTTCTTACGCGTTTAACACACTTAAGTCCCTGAGAACGAACTCTACTTATCATTAAAACTTGCATACGTCCTGTAATACTTGCAGTACTGTGCCTGTCTAGGGTGAGAGTGCATAGTTTTCCATACTTAAATTGATCTTATTTTTATCACACCCTAGGCGACACCAGTCATACAAGATATTTGCACAATAGGGAATAAACCATATAAGCATATAATGAAGCACAACATATAGATAGTAAGGCTAAACAAATTCATGCAAATGAGTTAATGACCAATAATGGATTAACTTCCCATAATTCAATGCATAAAAACATTTTTGAAATGCTATGGAAAATGCAAAAGATTATCGGAAAAATATTTTGAAAAGCAATTTCGTTAAAAACTCACCTATATGAAAATGCAAATTTGTGATCAAAGATAAATTAAGATTTGAAAGAGTAAACTAATATCTTTGATCTTTTTCCCTTTTATCAATCAATAGGCACTTTTAAAAGGATATAAAAACTTGTAAGAATAAAAAGTGCAATTTATAATCGTTGAGGGACTAAAAAGCAATTTCACATAGTAAGGACTAAAAATGCAATTTTTTAAAAATATGAACTAAGATGGCAAATATTACATGTGAAAGAATATGAAGTCCAAACTATGACACTTTGGAGAATTTAAAACTATGAGGGGTCAAAGTGCAATTTTGAAAATTTTGGGGACTAAGATGCAATTACCAAAATTCTAAGAGCTAAAGTGCAAAAACACCATTCATGAGAATTAGATGCAATAACACTAATAACATTAAAACAATGATAAGAATCACAAGATAATATCCAAAGATAAAACATGATAACAACAAACACAACTAATCAAATCACAACCCAAAACATAATTAAAAACGCAAGCCATAAGGAGGAAACGCAATATAATATACGAGATAAAGAAAAGAAATCACCGGATTTTCCTTTTTCGAGATTTGAGCGTTCTTTGGTATATTAATTCTTCCATTTGTTTCCTCCAAGCAAAGTAACGATTACCTACAAGAAAATGGAGGTTGTGTAGAAAACAACTCTTCCAAAAGATTAGATTCCAAATCGTTTACTCTACTAACGGTTAAGCTATTCACGTAGAGTTAGGCTCTGAAAGTCCTAGAGGGGGGGGGGTGAATAGGATTACTAAAAAGATTAATGCCTAATTAAAAAATCTTTTGGACAATTATAAGTTTAAGAAAGAAACTTCTAAGTCAACTAATATATCAAACTCCTAAGGGATCATACAATGGATAAGCTAAGAGGTTCGATATATAAGTGATACAAGTAAAAACGAGTTTCTAATCTCTTACTACTCTAGATGACAATATGTTAGATAAACTAGATAATCAATATCAAAATATTCATACTAGCATATTATCAAACATATAAAGTGCGGAAAGTAAATAGAGTAGGGATAGAAAGATACACACGATTTATAGTGGTTCGGTTTCCCTACATCCACTACCTAAGGAAGCCTCCTTAGGATTTCAAGCATTTCACTAAGCTCCCGTGTCTCTCTTAACCGGGTCGAGAACACAATAACCCTTACAACCTCTTCGATACCACGAAGGACAAACACTTGTGCTATCGCAACACAAGGACACCGAGTATACTCCCGATACTCAAACACTTGTGCTATCTCAACACAAGGACACCGAGTATACTACCGATACTCAAATTCTCTCTTAATCTATCTATTACAAGAACTAGACTTAAGAGGATAAATACAAAGTGTTTAAGGGGTGAAACTACTTTGCTAATGAACTCCTAAAGAGATGATATAACTATAAGCTTAATACTTCTCTTGAGTTGATAATAACTTTGAAGCTCCTTTGATTTACTCCTTGAATGAGTAGATATGACAATTATAGCTCTTGACACCTTCTTGGATGATAACAATTAAGCCCCTAAGTGTATATGGGATGAAGGTGTGATTGTAGCCTTGAAAGACCTTCAATTTATAGCTGCAAAATGCTCCCAACGGTCATATGATTTGTCTCCAACGGATATATTAATATCCCCAACGGATCTATTCCTTTTGTCTTCATTTTGCTGCAGGAAACCCTAATCTGCGGTGCACCGCGGGGTTGGTGAGGTGCACCGCGGGGTTGGTGAGGTGCACTGCGCCAAGCTTGCTAAAATCACTTGCTCTCTGATGGGCTAGCCCCCTGGTCCGTGCCCTGGTCCGCACATCTGCGGTGTACCGTGCCCATAGTGCGGTGTACCGCGCCAAAGGTCTAAAACACCTTTTAATGAGTATATCTTTCACTACGATGCTCGGATCAGAAAACCTTCTTCACGAGAATTGTTGGAAACATCATTCTAAGAAACTTTGTAGTTGATCACTAAAGCTAATTCTCAATGTACACAAAGATAAGGTTAAAAGTATTTGTATGAGAATTAGTTTCATAAGATATAACAATAAAGCTTTGATCTAAATGATAAAGATGAGCTTTTTGATGAATTAGAGTGCAAGATAGAATGTATATAACAATAGTAATTAGCACACTAAACACAAGAGGATTTGTCACATTAAAACAACCTATTAAGGGAGGCTATATGCCAACAGAAGGTCCCACGAATGTAACAAATGTTTATTTTAACAACAGATAAATATAGGTTCTTTGGAACCATCATTATTTGACTAATAATATTGACTACATAAGTAATATTGGGCGTAGTGATAGTAAGATAGACCAAATTTATGACAAGAGTGCGATAAAAGGTTGGACCCGATAATCGGTCACCATCCTATCGATTGTATTTAATACTAACTTCTAGAGGTGTATTAGATGCATCAAATTATTCAAGTTGAGCTAACACAATAAGATATTTTGTGTATTTGTGTTTTGATTAATGATGACTCCTTGGGAGATGTACGGACTTCAAGCCCCACAAAACATGTAAGGGGACCAAGGTCTTTAATTTTGAAAGAAGATTGTAAGAAGTCTTGAAGGTGACGAATATCATTTGTATCTGAACTCATGATGATTATATCATCAATATAGACAAGAATGATAGTAATACCAGACTACGTTTCACGAAAGAACATTGATGAGTGTGATTTGCTTTGCCAAAAGAGCACGAATAAGAGTAATTCAAGTTTTTTAAACCATGCTTGAGAAGCTTGTATAAGACTAGATAAAGATAACCTTAATTGACAAATATCATTCTTTTAAACATAAAAAATACCAGGAGGAACTTTCAGGTACACTTTTCTTTGAGATCTCCATGTAACAATTCTTTTTCAACATCCATTGAGAAATAAGCCACCTACTCGAAGCAACCAATGGGAGCAATGTTTGACTATACGTCATCTTCTCCACTAGAGAAATTGTTTCCTCATAGTCAGATTCATATTCTTGTTTGTTTCCCGTTATAACTAATCGAGCTTTGTAACAATATAGGGAGCCATCCAATTTGAGTTTTACCAAGTAAAACCATTTGCATCTTATTGGAGGATAATGAGAGGGACATGGAGCAATATCCCAAGTATGAATAACCTACAAAACATTAATCTCATCCTGTAATTTTAAATTCCAACAACCATATTTATCAACCTGTAAGTAAGAGTTAGGAATACAAATGGTAGATAATGTAGTTGTTAAAGAGGCATGCACAAATTTTTCAAAAGGAGGAATAACACAACCAGAACGACGAAGTAACATAGTGTCTAGAGGAAGAGTAGGAATCAGAGAGTGTTGTTCATGCAATGTATTAACTGTCGAAGCTAGTACCGATAAAATTTCTGTTTAGGGAGACTATTTCTGCCATTTTGAGGATGTTTTGACAAGTTTAAACATGTAGAGGTATGTGTCTTGCAAATTTAGTGGGCAATATGTAATAAAGGTGGGTAGATATGATATGGATTCTTGTGCAACTGGATTAGTCTCCTGCTGATAAAAGTAAATGTGCTCAAAGAACACTACATTTTGAGATATACAAATGTGTTTGATTAAAGGATCGAAACATAAGAACTATTTTATGGGGTACATAACCTAATAAAACACACCGAGTAGCCTGCATGGTTAATTTAATGTGTTATTTTGGAGGAAGATGCACACACAAAACACAAGAAAATACATGAAGAGAATCATAATTTGGAATAAAATTGTGCAAGTGATAATATAGTGACTGATTTAAGAGTTTTTAAGATGGTAACCCGTTTACAATATGGAAGGACATAGATATTGCTTCACCCTATAAGTTAGAAGGAACAAAGGACTTTTGAAGAATAGTTCTAGCAACCTAAAGTAGGTGTAGATTTTTTTATTTTGAAACCCATTTTTGTTAGGGAGTATATGGACATCTACCCTGAGATATGATGCATGTGTCTTGAAGGTAATTTTGGAATTCATGCGACATGTATTCACCCCTGAAATATAATATAAATATTTTAATGGTTGCATGCATTTGAGTAGAGATCAATGTACCAATTGTTCTGAATGCATATAATGTTTCAAATGTAGAGTGTAGAATATATATCCTTGTAATTCCTATTTGCATCTATAAAGGTCACACAGTACATATAATGGTAGTGTAAAACAGGAATAATACCTCAAAAATAAATATGTATAAGATCAGAGTTGACAATAACTTTATTTGTATGAGTTGGAAAACGTAGTACTTCATTTTTTCCCATTTTGCAACTCGAACAATCAAAAGAATTATTTCTTTTGAAATTTTTCTTATATTCTATTATAATTTCGAGCTCAACAAAGATAATAATTTTTGTGAATGGGAATGGCCTAAACGTTTGTGCCATAATTAACACATATTCAAATAGGAGTTTGTATGGAAGGGAACACACAAATATTGGGAAGCTGAAATTGAAAATAATTTGCCACATTTAGTACCCTTCACAATCGCTATCCCTTAATCCAAATCCTACATAATAAAGCTAGACGGAGAATCTGAGATATGACAATTATTATCTACCAGTTGTCCGATAGATATTAGAGAAGTCGATAATTGTGGATAACTAATGTATCTCTATTTGTGATATATTAATCTATACTTGAGACATCATTTTAGGGTTATTTAGTTACTAATTTCAGGATTTCCCCAATTTATTTATACTTTACACTTTCTTGTCTAGTTTTAGGTGATTTGATGTTTTGTGAGCTTTTGCGTGTTATTTGTGTAGCACTTAGGTATATGCTAGCTATTACACCTATGAAAAATGATGTGAAAAGAAAAAGTAAAGGAAATCCCTTAGTCAAAGTAAAAAAGGATAAGTTTGGATATATTTGGAAAGAAAAGAAGCTGCCAAAACTGTACATACGTCCACTAATTAATTTACTGCAGAAAAACAGTATGGAATTAGGAAGATATTTTTTATGAGCAGCTAGATCATTCAAACTAAAAAGAGAACGTGGAGAAAAAATGTTTATAAATTAGAATGTTTATATAATTTTTTGACAAAAATGATTATAAATAAAATAAGTGGAGAACGTGGATAGTGAAAACCATTACAAGTTGCAACTAGAACAACAAAACATTAAATAATAAATTAAAAAAAAAAAATACTAAAAAAATGAAGAAAATGGGCTAAAAAGAAAAAAAAAAGAACATTATAGGACAAATCATTGAACATGAAAATAATTATTTTATTTTATTTTTTGATAAACGAGAATATTAAAATTAATTAAAATAATTTTGAGATTTTTATAATTTTTTTTCAAAACTAAAATTCTTATCTATAATACTTTTTTTAAATAAATTATTTTTATTAACTTACTTATGAATTATCTGGGATCCTTACAAAAAGAACATATATATTTGAAAGAAATTATCTAAAAAAAATTACTTTATCTTTGTTAAAAAAAATTATATATAATACTTATGTAATTACAAAAAATTTATGCTAATTGAATATTGAAAAAAAGTTAAAATAATTAATTGACTTATATTTATTCATATTGAATTATAAAGTAATGGTATTCTATTTTTGTCAATTTATAGATGAGTAATTCAAAAAATATCTTTGATTTTTTTTGAAAGCCGTCTACATCGTCTTCTGCATTGTAATCAATCCTGCTTCTATGCCTGAGGTTATGTTGGATGAGCAACATAAACGACAACTAGTGGACAATGTAGTTGGCGATGAATTTAATATCGATCGTGATCTTGCAAATCGCTGCCCTATTTGGGAGTATCCATCTAGGTCCTAAGATTAAATTCGTCGATATTATTTAACTGAAGGACCTTATCCTCCTCGACCTAAAGAATTTGGTTTTGATACAAAAGCTCACCGTCAACGATTTAATGCATCTTGATATGATGAATATAGGTGGTTGGAGTATTCCAATACTGCACATGCACTGTGTTTCTTACCATGTTATTTTTTGACAAAAAGTCGGGTAATCCATCAAACAACACAACATTTTTTATTGATGGATTTTGAAATTGGAAGAAACGTAGTGAGAAACTGTCTCCTTTCTTAAGTCGTGTTGGAAACAATCCTTGTTCAACTCAAAATGCAGTGATAAGTCGTATTAGCCTATTGAAACCATCAACCCAAATTGATACAAGCCTAAATCAACAATCATCCCAAAAAATTGCAAAGAATTAACTACGATTTAAGGTAACGATAGATGCAATTAGATGGTTAGTTTCGGAAGGGTGTGCATTTAGGGTCCATGATGAAAATGTTGGATTTTCGAATCGTGGCTAATTTTATGAGTTTGTAGATCTAATAGCCAAATATGATAAAGATGTCGATGTTGTTGTCTTGGAAAATGCTCCAACAAATACAAAATATACTTCTCCTGAAATTCAAAAAGAAATCTTGAGTTTATGGGAGAAAAGGGTACGAAGTATCATTCAAGAAAATAGGAAATTCTAAATTATCCATAATTGTCGACAAAGCTAGAGACGAGTCAAAAAGAGAGCAAATGGGTCTCGTTATTAGTTTTTTTGATCAATATGGTTTTGTTACAGAACGTTTCCTTAATCTCGTGCATGTTAACAACATTGCATCCCTTACTCTTAAAGAAACAATAAGTAGTGTGTTTTCTAGAAATTGTCTTCTTATTCAAGATATTCGTGGACATGGATATGATGGTGCTAGCAATTTGCGAGGTGAGTGGAATGGGTTACAAGCTTTATTTCTTCATAAATGTCCATTTGCATCTTACGTCCATTGTATGGCTCATAGATTGAACTAGCTTTGGTACCAGCTTCAAGAGAAGTACCAGATGTTTGCCGATTGTTTATACATTTGAATCTAATCATCAATATTGTTAGTGGTTCTTGCAAGCGCGATGATGAGTTACAAGAAGCTCAAGCGGATGAATATGCTTGTTTGATTGCAAACAATGAACTTGAATCTGGAAGAGGATTGAATCAAATAGGCACATTGCAACGAGCCAGTGATACTCGATGGGGATCACATTTAAAATCTGTTTGTAGCTTGGGAATAATGTTTGGGCCATCCAAAAAAGTTTTGGAAAATCTTGCCGAACAAACCACTTCTAGTGAAATGCGTGGCGATGCGCATGTCGCATATATGATACTTATGCCATATGAGTTTGTGTATATTTTGCATGTCGTGAAAAAATATCATGGGATATATCGATGTATTATGTCAATCATTTCGAAAAGAAACACAAGATACGACAAATGCTATCAAGTGTGTGACAATAACAAAGAACATTATTCAAGAATCAAGAGATAATGGTTGGGGGTTCTCTTATTGAAAATGTGAATTCATTTTGTGTAAAACATAATGTTAAAATTTCACATATGAGTAAGAACTACTCAAAGGGGATAGGTCGCCCACATAATCAGACAAATGCCATCAGTACTGAGCATCATTATCGATTTAATATCTTTCGGCCGTTGTAGACTCCACTATGAGTGAACTAGATAGAAGATTCAACTACGAATATATGGAACTTTTCAATCTTCTCTCATGTTTGGACCCCCAATAATTGTTTGATATCCTGCGATAAGATATTGTCTCTTCCTGATATATTTTATCTAGAGGATTTTACACCTCAAGAAAAATTTGGGTTGGAAAACGAGTTGATACACTTTCAGAAAATGTTGTCAAGTCACGATGGTTTAGCCGGTCTTACAACAATTTCAGAACTTTTTTCTGCAATGGTTGTTACTATAACATCGACGTTTGGTACTCACTCTTCTGGTACCCTATGCTTCATAGGCTAATTTGTTTGGTACTCACTCTTCTGGTTTCAACGGCTACATAGAGAGAGATATCGTGAAAACAAGACTCCACAACAAAATAGAGGATAACTACCTTGCTGATTCTTTGATAGTTTACATAGAGAGAGATATTAGAGAAAAAGAGCACGGATACGCCAATTGATGATTTCTATGTTATGAAAAAACGTCCTGTCCAACTTTCATGAGGTATTTTACATTACTTAATTTCATTCAAGTTTACTTTAATACTATTCTAATAATTATAGTTTATATAATTGTTATTCAAATTGTAGGAAAAGTAAACTGGAAGTAAAAAAGATAATATTGTAAGTTTATCCTTGTATAATTTAAACCATTTTGTTTGAATAAACACTTAGTTTTTTGTAATAATATTGTAAGTTCACCCTTGTATTAGGTTTTTGTGATTTTGATCCTTGTATAACAAAGACCTATAGTCTAATTTTATCAATATAAGGAATTTTATGCATTTTTTAACACATAGTGACCTTTACGTAATTTTTCCAAATTATAGAGACTTTTATGCATTTTTTGCAAAATATAGGGACCTATAACGTAATTATGCCATAAAAAACTTGGGGACGTTGCCTCCGGACCTCCTCACCCCCCAACCAAAATTCCTGGCTCCATCCCCGGGGTTTAGGCACTCCACATACTCTTGTTTTAGGAGGTACAAGTATTCTTTGTCTCAACTTCATTCTCCAATAAATTTATACATTCGACCTAGTTTCTCATTCGGAGGTCTTGCGCCTCTGTTTCGAGTCCTCTTCTTCATCTTCAAACTCTAATCCATCATCTCCTTATCTCTCCAAGTTTTTCATCCAAGCACTTATATTTATCATCTAAACTCATTTTCTATCTTATCTTCAATCACCTCCAAGCATTCATTTTTTTGCGAGTAATTCCTTAAGGTTAGAGCTCATCTCCACAATCTTCATTTAACTCTTCATATCTCAATCATCATCTTTACAAGTTCATCACTCAATCTTTGTCTCTTTTATCTTCTTCATCCTTGGCTCTTGCTCAATCTTCATTGTCATTGTCTTTATATTTTCTTGAACCTGCAAATAGTACACTAGCAGTATCGGTTTTATCGTAAGATCAGACATATTCAAGTTACATTATTTTGTCACCAATCATTAGTCAAAATGATTTTTAGGCTAACATAACTACAGGGTAATATGATGTTTGTTACAAGTTTATTTTCTATAATCATGAATAATCTGAGTCAAATTCATCTTGGGTTGAAAAAAGAATTATGAGATGCCTGCAAGGAGCTTTAAAGTATGGAATTTAATGTTTCATACACTATTATGTCGATCTTGTTGTATATTGTGATAGTGACTAGGGTATATTGTTGATGGTACTATATCCAGTTATACTTTTTTTAAAGTGAATTATATTCTTAGTCATCCAACAAGCAACAAATTGTACCTGAATCTTCAGTTTTATATATTTCACTCATTCAAGTAATATCTCAAGTGACCAGGTTTAAAAGAATTATTGAAAATGTTGGTGAAAAACAAAAATAAGGAGTGGAGTTGTATATCGATAAATGCAAAAAATTAATCTAGACTCTTTCTCTCGCCTCTCTCTAACATTCTGAACAGATCTCTTCGTCACTGGCTTGGATTTGGGGGGAGGTTCTGGGCTAACCCTCTTACGACTGACGGTTGCAATTCTTGGTCTAACCCTTAAGGTTTCTTGATGTCTCCCTAAATGTTTTAATTTTATACCCTTGGGAGAAATCATTTTTTGTGTTTATTTGACTATTTAGATAGACTTTTGGTATTAAAATGCAATAAATCGATTTTCCTCTTTTAATTCTAGTATTTTTCATTTATTAAACTTTTGCGCGTAATATGGTTTGTTTTTAGTGAAAAGTTGTAGGTCTTGAATACTAGCTAGGAGAGGAACTAAAGAATAAAGTCAAAGATCGTGTAATGAAGTCAAAGCAAGAAGAAATATCCCGAAAGAATTGATTATTTGAAGCTACAAATCTGGAAAGTTGTCAAAGATTGCTGATTTCGAGCCATCTAAGAGTGGATTTAGCCTCTTACTTGTGAAGAGAAATTGTTGCCCATTGAGTTACGGAAATTTAGAAACTGGAATGAGGTCAATCCGAGTTGAAATGAGCCGGTTAGAGCTGTTTTAGTGGATGTGGTGTAGCAGTTACGGGATTTGGGCTTAATTAGTGGACTTGGGCTTTTCTAATATTCACTTAATCCTTATTAGAAGCTGGTGTCGCCTAGGGTGTGATAAAAATAAGATTAAAATCAGTCAAGAAACTACGCACTCTCACCCTAGACAGGCACAATACTGCAAGTATTACAGGACGTATGCAAGTTTTAGTTAGTAAGTTGAGTTCGTTCTCAGGGACTTAAGTGTGTTAATCGCGTGAGTAGGAATAACGAGTAAGAAGTAAATAATTAAAGACAGAAAATAAAAGCAAATAAATTTCGAGATTATGAATTAAAACTAATTAAAACTAGGAAAATAAAGACAATAAAATAAAAGATAAGAATATGAGATGAGAAGTATAGCTCAGGTTTTGCTAGTATGCACTAATCCTTCTAATTCTATCTATAAATCTAGTTAATAAGGGAGAATATTAGCTCTTGGTATACTTAGTCAGGATTCTAAATTCCCATACCTTAGACCTTGAGAGCGACTAAGGGGGCTACGGCACAACCAAGAAGTGTTTTATCTTAGGGTTAACAAACGCCACTAAGGCCCTAAGCAAATACTGCAATCCTGGTGATATGGTGGTTAAAACAAACCCTATGACTATCTAGTTAGAATCATGTTTTGTCAGAACTAATATCGACACTAGACATTATGTGGTGGTTCAATAGTTAAACACCCTGGTAAGGACACCATCTAACTACTATTAAAACAATCCTAAAGTGATCAATTCTAGGAAAGACATTAAATCAAAACACATAAACAAATATTAAGTAAGAAACTAATATCAAATTAAAACATATAATTCCCAAAGAAACTTAGATAGAAGAATTAGAATTCATAGTTTATACATGATGCAAAACCCAAGCTATGGGAGGTTTAGTTCATACCTGAAGGAAATAAACTAAAAGAAATTACAAAAGACATCATCTTACTCTCTACAATAAACTGGAAGAATAAAACCTTAAGAACTAATTACTATGAGGCAAGGATGATTTACAAGTGATCTAAGAGTGTATTTATAGGTGTTTAGAAGACCTAATTCGTTTTCTTGAGGAAGAGTTAAGGTATTGGACTTCTAGCCCAACTCAAATTCGTATGGAAATAAAGATAAACACTGCTGGACCGTTTTGAGCTTATCTTCTTCGTTATTGGTTGGTTTGAGCTCCATAAGATACCAAAAGAATCGCAACAGAATTATCTTTACCCTTGAAGAAGGAAATTACCAAAATCGGCCTATTTCTTGGGTAGAATAGCACTTCTTTAGGCGTGTACTGCAGAATCCTAGATTAGGCAGCTTTTCCTTTTCCATCTTTTTAGCTTTTGTTTCCTTATCTCCAATTACCATGCAAATCTATTTCCATAAGTTGTTGTCTTTGACTTGGACTCTAATTAAGCTCCATAATTATCTTTAAAGCTACACACTAAATAAAACAATTAAACCCAATATGCTCTAAAAATATTATTTTACTAAATCAAGACTCAAAATAGGAAAGTGCACTATTTCTCAAGAAAATCGACATTAATGACTTCTAAATCACTAAAAATGATGTCTCATCCTAACATTAATCTATCACAAATGAGGAGACATCAGAAGCCCTAATCCGATTTTCAGTATATAAAAGGGCTTTAGACTCTTATTTTCACACACCTTTTTTTTCATGACATAACATACGCTTAAGAGTCAGACACCAGAGAAGAAGCTAGAGGCAGGAAGAGAAGAAGCAAGAGCTGGAGGCTGTCCATATCTCCAATTCTCAGCCAATTCAATTCCGTAATTAGGTTCTTCTATTTTATTCTGTAAAACATGATGAACTTATTTATTTCTTTAGTTTTGTCTTTTCAATAATTATGAGCTAAACTTAATTAGTGCTTGAGAACGCATAATGGGTTAATCCCAATTTGATTTTATTTCATGTGTTTGGATTTGGGATTTTAATAATTGAAATCAAATTGGGTAAATTGTATTTTTCATTAATTCGCTTTTATTTACTGTAATTGAAGTCATGAATCAATCATAGAACTTAGTATCTAGGCTATTCCAACTAGTGGCGATTGGATCACCTTGACGGGGGGTCTGGGTACAGAACTAGTTAATGAATGTAGGTTAGAAATTAGAGACTCTGACGAGCTTAATTAAACCTATGGCCTATTGGGTAAATTAGACTTAATCACTTGAGAGTGGACTATAATCACCCTGACGGGGTTTGTAGAACTTGAAAGTAGCTCCTTAGTCCACCCTGACGGGGGTAAGGAGAATTTCGAATCCCGACCAATGCATATTTACCAATTTGTCCCTTAAACAATACATGAAATGAATGACAATTAGGTGAAACCCTTGCGTCTCTCAAGTACTGCTTTCCCTCTTTGCGTAAACACTTTATTTTCTTGCGTCTAGTCTTTTATTTGCATTACTTTAGTCTTTTAATCAATTGTATTAGTTATTAGAAAACCAAACAATCAATCTTAAAATCATTTATTTGCTTTACGTGCAATTAACTACTATCTGATAAGCACTAGAGTCAACCAATCCGTCCCTGAGAACGAATCTGTTTTATCACTTATATTACTTGGGACAACCGTACACTTGCGGTTGTGGTTCTCTTTCCCTTATTGCATTTATTTTAGAACACACAAAGGGCCACCATTTCTTTATACCCTTTATCCAAGAAGATGAGCTCTTCATCTAACGGATTAGGGGTTTTCTTTGGAGAACTTGATAACGCAAGGTTTAGAAGAGTAAATCAAGATAAGCACTGTGGTGTAATGATGCCCGAACTCACCAATTACACATGCATCAAAGGATTTGCTGCAGATGGAGAACAATTAAAAATTACAAAAATTAAGAATGGAAACCCTAGGTTTCGACAATAAAGAAATAGGAGAGCGGGAAGAAGAAGCAACCGAACTACTAAGGTAAGCTTAGCTAACTATAATCTCTATGCAAATGATGACAGTGAAGAGGCGTACCAAAGAAGAAAAACGAATTGGGGGAGTAGACTCTCAGAAAACAAAAATAATGATGGCTAAGGAAAATAGGCGTGCAAGGCTAAGAGTTACATCTCTCCAATCAGAATACTTATTGGGGTTTTCGAAACCGCTAAACAACACATGAAGGTATAATGATGAGGGAGAGATTACCAATAAGCCATAACAGTCTTTCTCCTTGGGTACAACAAAAAAGAAGCTGCAAGGCGGTTCAACGAAGAGTCACAAAACTTTTCTGAATATCCAGAATACAAACAAAAACAAGGAACTCCATCACTATATAAGAGACGCAGCACACCTTGAAGCAGATAAGTTATCTAACTCTACTCTTCTACTTGTTCATCTCCATTCCTCTTTTTCGCAAATTCCCCCCTCTGCTACTAACTTTTCTTCTGCAGAATTTAACTATTTTCAAAAGTACCTTAAAATGGCAACCAGAGATTTCCACTCCTTACCTATAATTCTGCTAACTGAACACAAGTATAGGAAACTAGGAGTAATTGACATAGGAATCAAAACTCGTCTGGTTGAGAGCATGAAGGACGACATGGATATAATCCTCAGGGTAGTTGGAGAAGCTCCAGGCTATGCAGTACAAATGCGAAAATATATCGAAGATAGGTGGGGCATACAAGGACACTTCAGGGTCTCAGAAGTCAAAGAAAATATATTTAAGCTAGAAGTCTTCAGTGAACGCGAATTTAATAGAGTCTGTGGAATGAGGCCTTGCATCATACAGAAGATGCATCTCAGTATAACTAAGTGGCATCAACTAATTGATTTCAATAGTATTAACACTGACTACTCCTCCATATGGGTGCAAATCAGAGGACTAGCTTTCAAGCAAAACAACATAAACACTGTCAAAGCGTTAGAAGCGTGTTTCATTAGAATTGAAGCAGTGGACTACCCAGCAACCTTAAATTGCGACATCAAAATCTTGAGGTTTAGAGCTAGAATCAATGTCAGATACCCACTCCCCCCAGACACATACTTACTCCAAGAAGAAGGCACTGGATGGGTGGTTTTCCAGTACAAAAACACAGGGACTCTTTGTTTCAGATGTGGAAGAATAGGACATCAGTATGGAAACTGTCCTATCACTAATATCAAGTAGGTGGATGACATTGATGAGAGGAGAAAAGTCACGTGGAGCATTGATAATATAGAAAAAATTTCACCCTTCAACCCCATCTATGGGTTACATCTCAAAGTGGATGGTAATTTTGTTAACTATATTTATAATGATAACGGGATCACAAGTAATACGCAGGTACATGGAAGAACTAACATTAGCAGAGGGATTATAATTAATGAGGGAAGGAATAACATCTTGAGCAAGTATGACTACACAAAGAAAGCCACATCAAGTAAGACGGTGACCCAAAAAGAACGAGAAGAAGAGAAGACTAGTGAAGATCGAGATTTGGAGAATTGGAATAAGCAAATGCATGAGATGAGAATGGAGTTAAATGACACAACAAACAGAATTATGGAATACCGTAAAATGCATGGAATACCAACAACTATCTGAAGAAATACTTGAGAGGGTCAAGAAAACTGAGTATGAGGAAGAAAGAAGAAGAAGCAGAGGTAAGCAAATTATGCATCCAAATGTTGAGGAACAAGAAAGATCGATAGACACTCAGCAAAAAATCAGGCGCATAAGGGATGTTAGAATTGGAGGAGGAGGAGAAGGTGCAAGACAGAAAGGGAGCTCAAACATTAGTGGATCATTCAAGAAGCTTAGATTTGTGGAGGCAATTGAGAACTACGTGAACAAAAACCAGTTCAGCTTGCTTAATGAAGTAGAAGACGAGGAACAAAGGTCTGAAAACAACAAAGATGAAGCGCGAGAAATGGAGAAGTTGGCCAAAATGATCGATGACTTTGACCTAGAATACGAACGAGAAGAGGAGGAGGACGGTAGCATTAATAACATCGAGAATTAATTTGAAAGGACAATGAGGGAGGATGTGAGGACCATGACATGAACTTTATTTATGACGATGCTGAAGAGGAGTTAGTTCACGAAAAGAAAAAAGGAGGCGGCAACTCCTCAAAAGCCGTGAAGAAAATATGACGACATTATTTTGGAATGTCCAGGGTATTCGAGCACCCTTGACGATTTCTAATCTCAGCTCGATTATGGCTCGCTTTCGTCCTCAGGTTGCAGTTTTTTGCGAGACTATGTTGCGTGAGACTGATTCTCGTGACATAGTCAAGAAGTCGGGTTTTGGTAATACGTTTTTTGTTGATCCCACTTGATGTCTCCTCATTTGTGATAGATTTATATTAGGATGAGACATCATTTTTAGTGATTTAGAAGTCTTTCTAGTCGATTTTCTTGAGAAATGTTACACTTTCCTATTTCTAGTCTTGATTTAGTAAATTATTATTTTTAGAGCATATTGGGTTTAATTATTTATTTAGTGTGAAGTTTTAAAGATAATTATGGAGATTAATTAAAGTCCAAGTCAAAGCCTAAGAGATATGGAAAGAGATAAGCATGGAAATTGGAGATAAGGAAAGAAAAGCTAAAAATATGGAAAAGGAAAAGCTGCCTTAAATCTGAATTTCACCACCCACGACCACAAATCAGCTTATAACTCAAAATAGGTGGGGAATTTGGAGAAACGGTCAAGAGAAAAGTTAGAGATCTTTTCGATACGATGAATTTTAACTACTCATATGCGTCAAACGGATAAGAATTGAAGCCGTTAGGACCAAAACACAAATGGGTCTGGTTCCATATTTTAGGGTTACAAATTTGAGTTGGGCTTGGACTCCACTACTTACCTTCTCCTTCAAGAAAACGAATTAGGTCTTCTAAACACCTATAAATACACCCTTATATCACTTGTAAATCATCCTTGCCTCATAGTAATTAGTCCTTAGGGTTTTTATCACCAGAATTATTGTAGAGAGCAAGATGAAGCCTTTTATTATTTCTTTTAGTTTATTTCCTTCAGGTATGAACTAATTTTCCCATAGCTTGGGTTTTGCATCATGTATAAACTATGAATTCTAATTTCTTTCTATCTAAGTTTCTTTGGGAATTATATGTTTTAATCTGATTTAGCTTCTTATCTATATATTTGTTTATATGTTTTGATTTATTGACTGTTATCCTTGCTAGTGCACGAGTATAGGATTACCTTAATAGTAGTTAAATTATCACCTTAGCTGGGTGTTTAATTATTGAAACACCACATAACGTCTAGTGTCGATATTGGTCTTGACAACACTAATTCTAACTAGATAGTCATTAGGGTATAATTTAACCACTATCACCATGTATGGAAATTGATTGCTTAGGGCCCTAGTAGCGCATGAAAACCCTATTTAAACCAGCCTCGTGGTGTATCCGTAGCCCCCTTAGTCACTCTCAAGGTCTAAGGTATGAGAATTTAGAATCCTGACTAAGTATCTAAGAGCTAATTATCTCCCTTATTAACTAGATTTGATAGAAAGAATTAGAAGGCTTAGTGCATACTAGCAAAACCTAAGCTATACTTCTCATCTCATATTTCTTAGTATTTATTTTATTGTCTGTAATTTTCCTTAGCTTAATTATAAATCTCAAATTATTCTCTTTTATTTCCTGTCTTTTAATTAATTGCTTCTTACTAGTTATTATTTACTCATTCGTATAACACACTAAGTCCCTGAGAACGAATTCAACTTATCATTAGAACTTGCATGCGTCCTGTAATACTTGAAGTACCGTGCTCTCTAGGGTGAAAGTGCATTGTTTTCTGGCTTATATTTATCTTATTTTTATCACACCCTAGGCGATACCAAGTTTTTGGCGTTGCCGGGGACTTATGTCTCGTTAGCGTGTGGGCTATCTATTTCGAGTAGTAGTTTTTAATTAATTTTTATTTTTCAGTATTTAGTTTTGTTTTTATTTGTTCGGATTTACGCTTGTGGTTTGCTTTAGTCTTTTTCAGGTTTCACCGTGTTTAATTCTTGGCCTCCGTTACCGGAGCCTGAGAGAAGCTTTAGACCTTATAACAGACGTGTTCGAGAGGAAAGAGCCTTAAGAGGAGCTATGGCAAACAATCGAGGCCAGTTAGATCCACCACTTGTCCCACCAGGAGGACAACCACCAACAAGAAGAGGTTTCGGGAACAACAATGTCAATCAAATTCGAATTGAACAAGACCTTCCACGCTTGAAAGTGTCGTTTCATGTTCAACCGATAGGTTACCGTCCTCCAGAGATCCAAAATATCAAATTTAGACCCGATCCGGGTATGCTCAGTCAGTTTCAAAGTTTTGGACTCTACAGTGGTACATTAGTACAAGATCCGGTAAGAGCGATTCAGAAGTTTATGCAGATTTGTGATGCTTATGTTACTCCAGACATTACACGCGAGCAACTGTATTGTCACATGTTTTCGTTCTTTCTGGCCGGTAGAGCTGGTGAGTGGCTAGATAGGCAACCACCAGGGACAATTAATTCATGGACTGAACTTCAAGCCGCTTTCTTTAACCGTTTTTATCCGAAGAGTATGAGACTCAAAGACCAAAGCGAGCTTGCAAAGTTTTGTCAAGAAGATGGAGAAGAAGTAGGAGATGCATGGACAAGGTTTCAACATAAGTTAGGTAGATGTCCGCTCCATGGTTATACCCCCTCTATACAGTTCGCTATATTCTATGAAGGTATCAACAGAGAAAGTAGACTGAAGGTGGATAATCTTGGGAAAGGGAATTTCGTGTCCATGGACCCTACTGAAGCTACCGAGGTCTTAGAAAATATTATTGAACAAGAAAGGAATTGTCCATCTTCGCGAGCTCCTGTTACAAGAACCCGAGGTACTCTTCGTTTAGACGCAGAAACTGCAAACTCAGCTCAACTATCCGCATTAGAGAATCAAATCAAAGAACTTAAGCTTGAGATGCAGAGAAACTTAGCCGCGGCAAATGTAGTGCAAGAAGCACAAGGTTGTCCACATTGTGAAGCAATGAATCATACTTGGGAAGAGTGCGAAGGAAATCCACAATCTGTTTATTTCATATCCAACCGAGGAGGTTATAAATTTGGTAATAGGAATCATCCGGGTATGCAGTATTCAAATCCACATGGGGCCGCTAATCCTGGTCATTATCAACCACGTCCGCAAAATAACTCTTTCCAACCAAGAGGTCAGTATCAAAATCAATATTAGAATAGACCTTCTCTCCACCAACAACCTGCTCAAGATGCCTATACCGATTCATTAGCTCAGAAATATTTACCACAGTATCCTCAAGAAGGAGCTGTGGATAATCAACAATTGACGAACTTCATGGATCTTATGACCACTAATATGCACGCTCAGGGCGAGAAGTTACAAGAACAAGAAGCTTCAATTAAGATTTTAGGTACTCAAGTAGAACAGATGAATAAAGTTCTGACAAGCATTATGGAACAAAAAGAATGAAGGCTATCAAAGGAGGTGATGACAATGTTGGGTTCGAAGCTTGTAAGGCAATCTGCCTTGAAATTGAAGAAAATAAGGAAGTACCACATGCTGCCGTTAGTGCCGTGGAAGTTCCGAGTACCAAAGAAGAACCAACCAAGTCTAGCCCCGTGGACTCTAACTGTTCTGAGAGTGATATGGAGGAAGATTCTGAAAAATCCGAATTTATACAGCTTCTGAAAGATATGCAAGAAGAGATTAGATCGGTTATGGAATACCAAGCTGAGCTGGCTAAAGACAAAGAGGAAGAAGCCTCAAAAGAGGAAGCAAGAGTTAAAGTTGAAGTTGCACCTGCTGTGCAAGAAGAGAAGGAAGAAGAGAAGGTGGATTCGCCACCTGTTGTTCAAACAGTGTCGTCAACCATTCCTGATACAAATCTGAAAGGTGACATTGAGCTCAAGACATTTGTAGAGGCGTACATTCCTGATAATATCAACGCCCAATTGCTTGAGATTGTGAAGAAAGGGCTTACACCGCAACAAGTTTTTACGCAAGTTATTCCTGAGAAAGAAGCGAGTGTAGAAGCCAAGAGAGAGAACTTGAGAGTCTCAAGAAGAAGTGAAAGAGAGTTACCATTAAAGCTCAAAGATCCGGGAAGCTTTAACCTTCCTATTAAAATAAATGGTATGCTCAAGGTGAAAGCTATGTACGATGTGGGTTCCGGTGTGAATTTTATGCCTAAGTCCGTGTTCGAGAGACTTGGACTTCAGAAATCAGAGAAAGCTTCAGTAAAGTTGCAGTTTGCTGACAACTCAGTTACCAAGACATGGGGAACAGTGGAGGACGTTCTAGTCCGAGCAGGTAGTATCACCATCCCTACTGACTTTGTTATACTTGAGTTTGATGCAGATAATCAGGTTTTAATCATACTTGGACGACCTTTCATGGCCACAAGTCAAAGTGTCGTCATCTTCCAAGAAGGGACCATTACCCTTCATGCTAAAAACGTATCCGAAACCTTCTATGTCTTGGGTAAGAAACCAAGGAAGTTAGATCCCATCGTTCCTGTCATCCACAGCCTTTCACATCACAAAGTCCCTACAGATAAGATCCATGTAAAACCTGTGGATACTGAGCCAAACATTGAGCTTGGGGTTGGCCATGAAGTTCTATGGAAAGCTCACAAACGCGAAAATAGGCCACGAAGTTTCAAAGACTCGTGGATGGGACCATTCATCGTCACTAAGGTTGTTTCAGCTAAGGTGATAGAATCCGACCCAAAAAGGGGATCAAGCGCAGATTAGTTGATGTTCATAGCCTTACTCGCCATTGGGGAGGCTATATTCGCAAATCTTGATAGAGGTAACGCGTCTAACTTTAAAAGACGTTAAATTAAAGTGCTGTACGGGAGACAACCCGCTATTTTTTATGTTTGTATGCTTTTTAGTTTGTGTTTAGTTTAATTGTCTTTAGTTGATAATGCATATTTGATAAAGGTATTAGTATTTTTGATGTTTAGGTGTTAGAGAAATCGAGTTTGGGAGGAAAAACGAAATTTTATGGAGTATTCAGACTGCCTCACCGGCATGCCGGCCATTAACACCGGTAAGCCGGCGGGCAGAAAACCCGAGTCCACGGGTCAGGCCACGTGTTCAAGGCAGAAGGTTGGAAATCGAAAGATGTCAGCACCGGCATGCCGGTCAGAATCTCTGGTATGCCGGCCAGGTCAAAACCCGTGCCCACTGGTATCGTCACGTGTGCAAGACAGAAAGGTTAAAATTCGAACATTAGCAGCACCGGTATGCCGGCGATTCTTCCGGTATGCCGGTCAAAGGAAAAACCCGTGCCCACGTGTCTAGGTCTCGAGTATTTTAACGCAACTCGGATTTTAGCAGCTCCAGCACCGGCATGCCGGGCCCTAGCGCCGGTAAGCCGGACAGCGCCGCTAGAGAGAGAACAAAGCTTCGTTTTTAGGTTATAAAAGAGAAAGAGGTTGGTATATTCCGAATTTTTAATCATTAAGTCTCTCTTTCTTCTCCAAACCTCTCCCAACTCCATTGAAGCTCATTCAAACCTTCTCCAAACATCAAAACACTACCCAATCATAATAGAAACACATCAAATCTTCTCTCCACATCATTACAAAAGAGATTCAATCACCCAATTCTCACCAAAACACATTAGATTGAAGAATCAAAAGCTTAAATTTTCAAAATTCATCCTACAATTTCTTAAATCCATACTAATCCATCAAGAATTCACCTTACCCACATAGAGATTCATCATCAATTCATCTTTCCTAAACCAAATCAAGCTTGTTTAACCTATAATCAAGAGTCTCAATATTCAAGAGTTGTTAAAGCTTTGAGTTGGGGGTTAATTGAGATGACTCAAAGAACAGAAACATTGTCTAACAAGAGGGAGGTGAAGAAAAGCAAGGTATAATTGAGAAGAAATCAAGTAACAAAGGTTCTAGTTCCAAAACCAAGGGTAAAATCGATGATGAAAAGGGAGATAAGCCAGCTATGTTTAATTCAATGGGAAAAAGGGTTCCACTCTATTCCTAGAAGAAAACACAACCTCTTCCATTCAAAGGTCCTACACCCGAAGATAAAGAGAAAGCTTCAAAGGCCTTGATAGCTTCTGCAGTAAAACAATTGAAGGAACTACCTTTTCCTTATGAGAAAGTATTCAATGAAGAAGTTGGTACAGGAGAGTATAAGAGATTCTTGGAGCTTGGTGAAAGATTGGGTTGGTCTACATTCATGGTAAGACGTTCCGATTTATGTCATGAGTTAGTTTTAGATTTCTATTTAGGCCTTTATAGCCGAGATAGTGAAGGTTGTGTCCCGATTAGAGGAAAGTTAGTTCATTTCACAGTTAAAGAGATTAGAAACCACTTCCAGTTTAAGAAATTGGTTGGACCATGCAAGTAGAGTGAAACGGTGGCTAAACAAAGAATCTGTGATTGGGATCTACTTTATGAGCATGTTTTAGACAAGGAGAAAGTGCAATCACATAAAGGAGAATTGAAGGCACCTTGGCCTTAAAAATATCTTCAACCGGATGCGAAAGTTTACAATTTCCTTATTCCTAATGTCTTTGGAAACACAAGAACTTTGGATGTGACTAAGAAGAACGCTCTACTTTTGGATTGTATTTTGAGAGGAGAAGAAGTGGATGTAGCACAGTTGATCTTTGAAGAGGTGATGCGATTTACGGTCTCTCCTTGGATCATGAAAGTCTTGAGAGGAGCGGGTTCTACGCAAGTCTCAAAAGAAGAAAAGGATCAAAGTTGGCAAGAGAAGATGGAGGTGCATTTAAACAATTTCGAAGAAGCTCAAACTTCCTTAGCCAATGATGTGGCAGAAATCAAAGCCAATCAAGTGCACATCATGACACTCCTTGAGCAGTTAACAAAAGATCAAGCAAATCCTACCTTGGATATCGATAATGCGAGGCAATAGCCTCGAGAGTATGTTCTCTTTATTCCTTACCATTTCTGTAAATGCTTTATCTACTATTTTAATTTCTGTTTCGAGTCTTTTTCGAGTCGTGGGGACACGACTCATTTTTTAGTTGGGGGTGTGGGGATTCGTTGTCTCTCATCTCCATTTTTCTGTTGTTAGGTAGAAATTAATTTTTTTTGATACATGGGAATTAGATGTAGTGTTGTTTAATAGCTTGAAAGCATAAGCTTAGTGAATTGATGATAATAAGTAGTATGTTGATGAGCTATTTTATTTTGTATGCTTTGAGTATTTGCAGGAAAACACACATTGATAGTAAAGAAAAGATTAGTGAGCAATGCGATAGAAAGTATGTTCGATCTCAGGGAGCCTTGAGTAGTGTATAGGCCGTGAGATCCAAGCTAGTTGACAAACCCATTTGATGAAAGTGCTAAAGGTAAGAAACTAACGAAATTACATGGTGTAGAAAGTGATTAAGGCAGTTATTTCATATTGAAGCCACTTGAAGCCTTTTTATCCCTTCTCACATTGTTATTTGATTTAATATGTTATATTCTTCTCAGCCCCTTCTAGCCTTCCTAGAGCTTTTTATTTAAACACATTATAATCCATATCCCTTTAGATTATAGGACTTTTCCATATGACCCGCACTCGAATCGTGATGCATAGACAATTGTTTTAGAGCTTGAGTTTGGGGTGGTGGGTCCACCATTATGGGAATTGTTATTGGGTTGGGAATTTTGAGCTTATTAATTGTGCTCTATTGTTATATTGATGATGATTCACAGTTTTATATTGTAACCCTTTGCCGGGGTAACTGGTGTGGCCTAAGGTGTGATAAAATAATGATATAAATAAGTGCAAATACACACCCTAAACTAACACTGTATTGCAAGTATTACAGGACGTATACAAGTTTTAATGATAAGAAGATTCGTTCCTCAGGGACTAACGAAAGTTAAAGAGAACTTATGCAAATTATCAAGTGCAGATATTAAAGATAGATAATAATACGCAAGTAGAAAGAAGAGAAAGATAGATATTTATTTGGTTTTTAATAAGAAAACTAAACTACTAAATTAAAGACAGAAAATAAATAACAGAAAAGAAAAGAAGATAGTATGAAAGATATAACTTAGGTTTTACTAGTATGCACCAATCCTTCTAATTCTATCTATTAGATCTAATTCATAAGGGAGAATATTAGCTCTTGGTATACTTAGTCAGGATTCTAAATTCCCATACCTTAGACCTTGAGAGCGACTAAGGGGGCAACGTCACAACCAAGAAGTGATTTCAAATAGGGTTATCAAACGCCACTAAGGCCCTAAGAAAATACTGCAATCTTGGTGATACGGTGATTAAAACAAACCTTATTGACTATCTAGTTAGAAGCATGTTTTGTCAGAACTACTATCGACACTAGATGTTATGTGGTGGTTCAATAGTTAAACACCCTGTCAAGGAGACCATCTAACTACTATTAAGGTAATCCTATACTCGTGCACTAGCAAGGAAAACAATTATTAAATCAAAACACATAATCAAATATAAAGTAAGTAGCTAATATCAGATTAAAACATATAATTCCCAAGGAAACTTAGATAGAAGAATTAGAATTCATAGTTTATACATTATGAAAAACCTAAGCTAATAGAATTAGTTCATACAAAGAAAAGAAGAGAAAAGAATTACAAAATAAGAGGTTGAAGGAGACATGATTGATGCACAGCTCCCTCCAAACTTCTTCTCTTGTGTTGCAGCTTCCTCTTGGCCTTAGGGTCTGGCCAAGGATGATTTAAGAGTTTTAAGAGGCTGTATTTATAGTGTATAGGTTGACCTAATTCGTTTCTTTAGAGATAAGTTAAGTAATGGACTCCTAGCCCAACTCAAATTCGTAAGGAAATAAAGATAAACACTGTTGGACCGTTTTAAGCGTATCTTCTTCGTTATTGGTCGGATTGAGCTCCATAAGATACCAAAAGAATCGCAACAGAATTATCTAGACCCTGTAGAAGGAAATCACCAGATTCGGCCTATTTCTTAGGTAAAAACGCATATCTTTGGACGTGTATGCAGAATCCCAGATTTAGGCAGCTTTTCCTTTCCTATTTGAACTTAGTTTCCTTCTATCTCCAATTACCATGCAAATCTCTTTCCATATCTTGTAGTCTTTGACTTGGACTCTAATTAATCTCCATAATTATCTTTAAAGCTTCACACTAAATAAACAATTAAACCCAATATGCTCTAAAAATAATAATTCTACAAATCAAGACTCAAAATAGGAAAGTGCACTAAACTAAGCTAAAATCAACCTATAAACTAATAAATAAGCCTAAAATGATGTCTCTGAAGTATATTATATTATCACAAATGAGGAGACATCAGTAACAGTGAATGAAAAAGAAGCAACGAGCTAAAGTTATGAAAAAGCATAACATTGAGAAAAATAGTGTGATATCTCGAACATTAAAAAGAGATTCATAGCTATACAAAAGAAAAAACTGATATGAAAAGAAAATATATTCGGACCGGCAAAGAGGAATTTTTATGTTAACATCTTATGCTTTAATTAAGTTATTGGGGATGCTAAATTTTGCATCAAAGAATTCATTGGGTTGAGTGAGAAACATTTTATGAGAGTAACTCAAGGTCTAGGGCGATTCGTTGATGGCTAGTGAGGAGAGAGCCAAAAGCTCACTCTAAATTATCCAAATATACTATCTTACCGTCCCTAAGCCTACATTACAACCTTAAAGACCTTTTGTTTCTTTGCTATGTAATTGAGAAGTGATTGAGCCAGTAGAGAGTAGTTAAGTGGATCTTTGGATACTAGTGAAAATTCGATGAACAATCTATAGCTTCCTTGGTAAACTAAGTAAAGTCCCAATCCTTCTTACATTGCGAAACTAATCTGATCTTGAATTCAAACAGTGTTAACTATGGATATGAGAAGTGTACAGGTATGTTGTTTATGAAAATTACTACATGAAATTTTCTGAGTAATTGCTTTATGTCTATTCTATATATTCTGCTATGTTCTTCCTATTGTGTTAAAATTACCTAGGTGTGTATTTATAGACTTCCCTTTGTTTAATCTTTATTGTATCCGGACGATACAACTTTGAGTTGGGGGTCTTGATGTCTCCTCATTTGTGATATATTTATATTAGGATGAGACATCATTTTTAGTGATTTAGAAGTCTTTCTAGTCAATTTTCTTGAGAAATGTTACACTATCCTATTTCTAGTCTTGATTTAGTAAATTATTATTTTTAGAGCATATTGGGTTTAATTATTTATTTAGTGTGAAGTTTTAAAGATAATTATGGAGATTAATTAAAGTCCAAGTCAAAGACTAAGAGATATGGAAAGAGATAAGCATGGAAATTTGAGATAAGGAAAGAAAAGCTAAAAATATGGAAAAGGAAAAGCTGCCTTAAATCTGAATTTCACCACCCACGACCACAAATCAGCTTATAACTCAAAACCGGTGGGGAATTTGGAGAAACGGTCAAGAGAAAAGTTAGAGATCTTTTCGAGACGATGAATTTCAACTACTCATATGCGTCAAACGAATAAGAATTGAAACGGTTAGGACCAAAACAAAAACGGTCTGATTCCATATTTTAGGGTTACGAATTTGAGTTGGGTTTGGAGTCCACTACTTACCTTCTCCTTCAAGAAAAAGAATTAGGTCTTCTAAACACCTATAAATACACCCTTATATCACTTGTATATCATCCTTGCCTCATAGTAATTAGTCCTTAGGGTTTTTATCATCAGAATTATTGTAGAGAGCAAGATGAAGTCCTTTATTATTTCTTTTAGTTTATTTCCTTCAGGTATGAACTAATTTTCCCATAGCTTGGGTTTTTCATCATGTATAAACTATGAATTCTAATTTCTTTCTATCTAAGTTTCTTTGGGAATTATATGTTTTAATCTGATATTAGCTTCTTATCTATATATTTGTTTATGTGTTTTGATTTAATGACTATTATCCTTGCTAGTGCACGAGTATAGGATTACCTTAATAGTAGTTAGATGATCACCTTAGCTGGGTGTCTAATTATTGAAACACCACATAACGTCTAGTGTCGATATTGGTCTTGATAACATTAATTCTAACTAGATAGTAATTAGGGTATAATTTAACCACTATCACCGTGTATGGAAATTGATTGCTTAGGGCCCTAGTAGCGTAGGAAACCCCTATTTAAACCAGCCTCGTGGTGTGTCCGTAGCCCCCTTAGTCGCTCTCAAGGTCTAAGGTATGGGAATTTAGAATCCTGACTAAGTATCTAAGAGCTAATTGTCTCCCTTATTAACTAGAGATTTGATAGAAAGAATTAGAAGGATTAGTGCATACTAGAAAAACCTAAGTTATACTTCTCATCTCATATTTCTTTGTATTTATTTTATTGTCTTTAATTTTCCTTAGATTAATTATAAATATCGAATTATTCTCTTTTATTTCTTGTCTTTTAATTAATTGCTTCTTACTCGTTATTATTTACTCATTCGTATAACACACTAAGTCCCTGAGAACGAATTCAACTTATTATTAGATATTGCATACTTCCTGTAATACTTGCAGTACTGTGCTGTCTAGGGTGAAAGTGCATTGTTTTCTGGCTTATATTTATCTTATTTTTATCACACCCTAGGCGACACCACCACTGGTAGTGCGTTCCACTCCGGTGGGTTCATGGTTTTGTGACACACTAATGTGCGCTTGGAAGTTATCTTTAGTTGTACTTTCTTTATTGTTGTTTTAATTAATGGAATTTCTTTTCGTATTATATGGGCTTTATACATGCACCCAATGACCCCAAAGATAGGAAAAAGATCTATTATGACATTACTAAATGGAGTACTAATATTAATAAACCTTGGATGATATTTGGAGACTTTAACGATATATTGAATGTAAACGAAAAATACAGTAAAAACCCAGCAATATGAATCTTATTAATGAGTTTGTTAACTTTACATACTCTAACTCTCTTATGGAAATGAAGTCTAATGGTTGCTTCTATACTTGGTCTAACAGGATGGAAGGTGACAAGCACGTAAAAACAAAGATTGATAGAGTGTTCGCAACGTATGAGTGGATAGATAAGTTTCCTCGATCTCAAGTCTTTGTACCCCCTGCCATTGGCTCTGACCATTCCCCCCTTGTGCTTAATTTTGACCTTAAAATGACTAATAGTAAGAAATACTTCAAATTTGAGAGTAGATGGTTGGACAACATTGAATGTAATGAAATTATCCAAAAAAGTTGGGACAAACCAAAGAATACAATACCCATAGTTAACTATACCAGGAAAAGAGACAACACAACTAACGAACTTTCTAAATGGAACAAAAAATCTTTAAGAACCACGAAAAACAAATTAAACACTTCAAGGACAAATTGATTACTCTTAATAGGGGAATACAGAACGAGGGAACCATTAAAGAAGAAAAGGACATTAAAGAATGTATAAAAAAAGAGCATGCTAATGAGGAAAAATAATGGGCAGATAGACCTAGAACAAATTAGCTAACTTATGGAGACAAAAAAGACTAAATTTTTTCACCTTGCAGTAATACAAAGAAGGAAGCATAACAGAATAACAAGGATCAAGGATATTAACGGGGAATGGAAAGAAGACTCATCAGAAGTGAAACAATGCTTTCAGGAATATTACAAAAATCTCTTCAAACACATCCCTACAGAAAAGGAGGACATGGAGAAAGCTACGACACACATCAAACCTCGAATCACTAATTAAATGAATAAACAACTAACAAAACTCCCAACAATGGAAGAAATAGAACATGCAGTAGGGGAACTTTCAGCCTCCAAAGCACCAAGACCTGACGGATTTAATGGTAAGTTTTACAAAGAATACTGGGATATCATTAGAGATGATGTTTTCAACATGGTGCTTGACTTTTTCACTAATAACATCTCTCTGAACAACATTAACGAAACTCTGATCACCCTTGTCCCGCCAAGAGGAACTTGGGAACTTCAGACCTATCTCACGTGTCAATTTCTACTATAATTATAGCAAAAATATTAGCAAATAGACTTAGGGATTTTATGAATATCATAGTGTCACCTACACAGTCGGCTTTCATTAAAGGGAGAGCGATACATGACAACATTCTTATAGCACAAGAAATCTCTTTCCTTATGAGCCGGAAAAGGAAGAACAAGAAGCATATGGTAGGTATTAAAATTTATATGGCTAAAGCCTTTGACCAAATTAGATGGGACTTTATACTTTTAACACTAGGAAAACTAGGATTTTGTAGCCAATGGATCAACTGGATTAAAAACTGTATCTCTACTGTTTCTTTTTACATCAATCTCAACGGAGAGAGACTTAATAGTTTTAACCCGGGTAGGGGGATCAGACAAGGAGACCCCCTCTCGCCCTTTGTTTTTACCATAATGACGGAATCCCTAATCAGCATTATGGACTATAGCATTGCCAATAAAGAGATCACCGATATAAAAATTAATAGAAATTGCCCTATGATTTCTCACCTTTTATTTGCGGACGACTCACTATTCTTTTTTGAAACTGATAATACTAACTTTGTGAAGTTCAAAGATCGAATGACTGAATACTACAAAGGATCGGGACAGAGTATAATTTCAACAAATCTTCAATGATATTCAGTAAAGAAACACCTTCAAATATAAGGGAAGGAATTTTGGAAACAATGAACATAGCTGAAACGCAAGACCTTGGTAACTACCTTGGAATCCCCCTTTGCCATAAAAGATCCAAGGTAGAATCTCTTGAGTGGATAGAAAAGAAACTATTCAAAAACACATAAGGATGGAAAGCGAAACTACAATCAGAAGGAGGAAAAGAATTCCTCATCAAAGTTGTCCTACAAGCCATTCCAAACTACTATATGTCCATTTTATCTTTCCCTATCTCTTTTTGTAATAAACTTATCTCATCAATATCTAACTTCTGGTAGAACTCAAGGGAGAAAAACCGAATCCACTGGGCCGCTTGGGAAAAATTAGCAGCGAAATTACTTAAAGGTATTTATTTTCCTAAAAACTCTTTCTTGGATACTAAGCTCAGACAAAGTAGAACATGGAGTTGGGCAAGTATTATTGAAGGACGAGACTTCATAAAAAAAATACGGTATACACGTAATAGGAAATGGTGAGTGTACGAAAATCTGGGAGGATCGATGGTTAGACACAATCTGGAAACTAGAAAAACCATTACATTGTGAAATAACAATGGTTAAACAACTCTTCCTACCAGGCACAACTACCTGGAATATGGAAATACTAGACGACCTTTTTCCGGAGCCAATTATACCCATTATCAAAAAAATCAACACAATGAATGCTACAAAAGAAGACAAATACATCTGGCCCTTATCAAAAGAAGGTACATATAACACAAAGACGGGATACAAAGCGATCACATAAGAGAAAGTGATAATGAAACCAAGTGCAACCAAGGAAAACAATAAATATGATTCAAAAATCTGGAAGACTATATGGAAATCCAACACCCCGAAAGAAATAAGACTATTCATATGGAGGACCGTTAACAATGCACTACCCACAAGATCTAACCTTTACAATAGGAAATGTGGAGATAGTAGAACCTTCTCATGGTGCGAAGGGGAAGACGAGACAATCGAACACCTCCTTCTGGGTTGTAAAATGTGCAAAGAAATTTGGGCGGGAACTACACCACAAATAAAAATTACAGAAACCGATAACAGGAATATGGAAGAGTGGCTCATGCAAACCATCACGAACTTCGCAAACGGAGGATGGGACGAGGAAACGATAAGAGATTACATAATGATCAACCTATGGAACATCTGGAAAGGGAAGATGAAGGCTTTTCATGAGGAAACACTTGTAGACGGGACAAGCATAATACAGACAACAAACAAACTTATGACGGAACTACATGGAATTGACTGGGCCAAGCTAAACGCAAATGGGAGTTTCTTAAATAAGCAAGAACGAGACCAAGCACAAAACGAGCAAAACGATCAGCCTGATATGATTATCTACTGTGATGCATCATTCTCAAGTAAATATAAACGTACGGGCATAGCAATAGTCAATAAAATTAAAGATGACACAACAATCGTTAGCGATGGGGTAGTGGAATACAACAAGCCAAACGAGGGAGAAGCCTTAGCAGTCGAGGCAAGTAAGCAATACCCGGGGAAGACGAAAAGAATTGTTTCAGACAACCTTGAAATCATTCAAGGTATCAAGCAAGTGTCAGCGGAAAGTTAGAATATCCAACCTCTCTTTTGCAAAATTATCCAGGAATCTAGTGAGGCTGGTCAAATCACTTTTGGCCACATTAAAAGGAACCTCAATAGAGAAGCGGACAAGGCTGCAAAAGAAGCTAGGCACAGGGCTACAACATATCGACAAGACTTATGTAGTATCTTCTAACTAACTCTCAAATTTGGGAAAATAGGAATAGATTAGTGTAGTCTTTCATTTGGGGTGTAGTCGCACCCCCCATAAGTCCAAAAAAAAAGTTGCATAGCGATAACAATTGTTCAATTATGATAGCAAAAAATTCAATATTTTATTGTTGAATACATTACACTTTAATCAACACTACAAGAAAGCTGTCATTTAGTGACGTTTTTTACCAACGCGTCACAAATGCGTCCTCGAAAAAATTATCATTGGCGACGCATTTGAAAAGCGTCCTTATATACATGTATGGCGACAAATTTTTTTCGCGTCACTAAATACCAATAATTGAGGATGTTACGAGTTAAGTGTCGGCATTTAGTTTGTTATAATGACGCATTTATTGCACGTGTCCCTGTATCTTATTTAACATGACGCAATATACGAAAGCGTCGCTATTGGTACACAATAAAGGACACTTCTAGTTATGCGTCGCCAAAACCGATAATTAAAGAAGACGCATCTAGATTAGCGTCACTAAATACTCGTTAATTGAGAACATAACGAGTTAAGTGTTGGCATTTAGTTTGTTATAACGAAAATGTTGACATTGAACTCAAGTTTTGTAATTTTTTTTGAAGAAGAGTCAAAATAACAATTGATTAACATTTTTACAAAGATACTTCTAAAAGATAAATCTCAAATTTTACGCATAAAAGTTGAGGATAATAGAGAACCCATTAAAAAGAAAATATTGAATAATGTATTTCTTAATAATGGTACTATAAAATTGTAATGAGTTAAAGACACAAAATCTCTACAACAATCCTGGGTCAATAAAACTAATGAAAATTGATGGATATATATATATATATATATATATATATATATATATATATATATATATATATATATATATATATATATATATATATATATATATATATATATATATATGGGCAAGTGTCTTTTTATATTTTGTATTTTTTTTAATGTAATAGTGTTTTAAATCCTTATAAATCGAGAGAAGTATGTTGATTATTTTTATTATTGAGAAAAATACAAATAAAAATTACAAACACACTCATTTTTTTTTTTAAAAATATGGTAAACCAATACAAAATACAATTTGCAATGAAGTTGAAAGTTTCAAACAACTAGTTGCATGTAATTTAACATTAGGATCTCAGACCATGCAAATGTGTCCAATTAGATAGGAGATCTATGACCTCCTAGAGTAAATGAAAACCAAACACGTGGCTAAAGCAGAGTGAGAACAAGTGACTAAAGCATACACTATTTATCGGATAGTAGCCTTATAATTATAGCGTTCCTTAGTAATCATTCGTGAAAGAAGAGACATAGAAAATTTAGTAAATAGTAAAAATGCCACTTTACAGAATAGCAATTGGCAACCCAGGGGAAGCAAGCCATCCAGATGCAATCAGAGCTGCGTTTGCTGAATTCTTCTCAATGCTTATTTTTGTTTTTGCTGGTCAAGGATCTGGAATGGCTTTTACGAAGCTGACAGGTGGAGAAGCAACCCCATCTGGTCTTATCGCGGCTGCATTAGCACATGCCTTTGCACTTATAGTGGCGGTTTCTGTTGGTGCTAATATTTCAGGAGGACATGTTAATCCTGCTGTCACATTTGGTGCCTTCATTGGAGGGAATATAACTTTGTTGAGAGCCATTGTCTACTGGATAGCTCAATTGTTAGGATCAATTGCAGCTTGTGTGCTTCTCAAGTATGCTACGGGTGGAATGGTCAGTCACCTACTAATTAATTAATTTTTCTTTACATATATATATCCACCATCTACTTAACTGAGTAGTTTAAAATCAGCGTGTTAAACAACCAATCCATTGTTTTAAGTCATTAAATTGAGTCATGACTCAAGTTCATCAGAGAAACTATTAATATGTAATATCTCAAATATATAGGAGAGGCAATTTCTATGTTTAGTATGGCCTTACCACCTTAATCCACTTATACACAACACCTATTTCGTCGACTAATAATTAGAATATTAATTTAACTACTTAAACCCATGAAAGAATCTTTTTTTTAAAAGAGTAGTTTAGGAAAAAAGACAACACATAAACTTAAAAACCAGTTTTTATGAAAATGTTTTTTCAACATATATAAGACATTGATATCATTAACTCATTACCAATGTTTTCCTTTAGTCTCATTTATAGGTGGATCTATGGGCGGATCCAAGTGGGGCAATGGGCGTTGCAGCTCCCATGGATCGGGATGCAATTAAAATTTGTAGTCCTTATAAGATCTAGATTTAGCTTTTATAAAAAAAGATATAATGCAGGAAACGTAAGTACCCAATCACGTGGCATGAATTGATTGGTTACAAATCTTTAATCAAAACAAGAAAATAAATACATTAACAATTTGTAACCAATCATTTCACGCCACGTCATTGGGTAGTATTTGGGTGCTATGAATTTGGGTGGTATATATCATTACTCGTATTTTTTTTGGCCTCAATATAGTTTTTTTCTATATGTGTCCTATAACTTACAATCATTATATAACTGATATACTGCAGGAAACATCAGCATTTGCACTATCAGCAGGTGTCACTGTATGGAATGCATTTATATTTGAAGCTGTAATGACCTTTGGACTAGTTTACACAGTTTATGCTACAGCAGTAGATCCAAGAAAGGGAAATGTGGGAATAATTGCACCAATTGCAATTGGTTTAATTGTGGGTGCTAATATATTAGTTGGAGGTGCATTTGATGGTGCTTCAATGAATCCTGCTGTCTCATTTGGACCTGCTGTTGTGAGTTGGACATGGACACACCATTGGGTGTATTGGCTAGGTCCTTTCCTCGGTGCTGCTATTGCAGCTATTGTATATGATAGCATCTTCATTGGTGAAACCACACATGATCACTTACCCGTCACCGATTATTAAGCAATGATATATATCACCTTTTATTATCTTTTATATTTATACATTAGAGTGAGTGGGAAAAGTTTATTAGAAGAAAAAAATGAAATCATTTGCCCATATAACTATAAACATAAAAAGTGAGAAGAATGTAAAAAAGAAAAAAGGATAATATATTTTATTACTCATGAATTAGAGTATTAGCTTATGAGTGTGGGAGGATGATATCATGCATGATATATGCTTAGATACGTAATAATTAGGACATGGAGGGGACGGGGGACCGAGGTATTCTTCGATCAAGTAAAGAATATTATGTAATTCTTTTGTATGTTTATAGGTTAACTATTATGAGATGTTTATTTAGACAGACATTGAATGAGTTATTTATTATATTATTTTTACTTGTTATATTAAAGTATATTTTTTTTCTTGGTAAGAAGATATATTAAATTTACAAGTTCCTTATAAGAAAATTGAAAGATTTCCGATTCGTGAAAATTTGCTAAAACTGATCAAAATCTATATACTTAGAAACATAGAGACCAAGAATATTTACTAAAAAAAGAATGTACAACTAGTAAACTATCATTAAAATCCTAACTTCTTTTAGTAGTACTTTGGTTATATTAGAATTCCACTATTTATAGAAATTCTACACCACTACATTTACACTTCATTTTTATCTGTCCGCTTGTTTCATCTATCAAAATCTCTAAAGCCTCTTCAAGTGAGTAAACCCTAGCAGCTACCACACAATCCACCACCATCTTCTTTATCTCATGAAACAACTCCACCAAGTTCTTTGGTTGTTCTCCGTGAACACGTTTGTTCCTCTCCCACCAAATGATATACACGAGAATAGACAAAATGATCCTTAGTTGCTGGTCTTTTACCGTATTGATTGATGGTGTTGAATGTACTAGCTCATAACCGTTCTTCATGACAATATTCAAAGAGCATAGTTGTGTTTTCTCATTATCCTAATTCACATTTTTTTTGTGAATTAATTCGTAATCCTAGAAAAATTTATTTCAGTCTTATTCTTCAACTCCAAAAAAGGTATAATTTGTATTAAACCCTTGTGTTGTCCTTCGAAGTATAATATAAAATCTCACTCAAAGTATGATAACTCCTAAGTGCACAAGTCGTCACAAGTAATACAGTAAGTATGGTGAGTATCATTTCCACAAGGATTTACAAGTCAATATAATACTTTTAGCTCAAGTTTAATTATTTGTTTCACAATAAAAGACTAAAAAGTAAAGATATTTATTGTACTTTTGGTATTAAGAACTATTATTCTATGAATCTAAAGACTAAATTAACAAGAAAGCAAATTAGTTAAAGGATTGTGAGAATGAAGAGAGAAACGTAGTTCATGACACTTGTAATCCCCACTAACTATAGTTTGGACTTACTTGCAATTCTAAGGGAGAAACAAGATAGTATTTCTAGTTTGGAATCTAAAGTATCCCTAAGTTCCTTCCAGATAAGTAGGGGGCTGCTATCTAACCCTAAGAATCTCTTCTAAGTAAATCATACGCGTGCTATCTAGACGCCTAAAGTTCAAGCCCTTATGATTACTTAGTTAGCTTAGCTCTTATGAGTCTTCAACTTCAAGAGGTGTAATTATCCTAGATCGACTACCAACCCCCCCCCCTTTCCAGGCACAATTCAATAAATACCAAATCCTATGCATATGGCCATATTAATTAAGGAAATACGTGTTGTTCTTGAACTCCTTGCCTCATCCCTTGCTCTAAGCCTTCTTTAGCTCTCTAATCTGATAAATGGTAGGTTTAGCTCTTGAAAATATGTATATATAAACCCAGGAAAGGTGTAACACAAGTTTGACTTACTTAAGTGACCTAAAAGTTACCCAATGGACTTTTTCCAAATCCTGACTAGCTTGGTCTCTTCGGTAAAACTGGCATAACATTCACATCTCAACTCAGAATTGGACATCCATTTTACTACGTGTAATAGACTCTAAGTTTTACCTTTTTATTAATTTCATCAACTAGTTCAATACAATTTATTTGTTATGATTTTTTTAAGTCGACAAAAGTATTCCGCCAACAATTCTTGTTGAGCTTTAACTGGACTTTTTGGATCCTTTTGTGACTTGATATGAGGTTATTCTTCATTTTTAAACTTCTTAGCATTATCTCGTGTTCTAATATAATCCATGTACCTAAGTTTGACTTCTCTTATTTCAAACTTTTATTGGAATAATCAAGGAGAGAAGAGGTGCCATTGGGTGAGATGGCAGACACTTATGAATTCAAAAGAGGATGGGGGTCTTGGCTTCAAAGATTTTTCGCATGAAAAATAAGGTTTTACTAGCCTCAAATGAGTGGAAAATATTTAAAAATCAAGATTCTATACTCTTCAAAATTTTAAAAGGGAAATACTTTCCAAATCATAATTTTCTAGAAGCAACCTTAAGTAATAATTGTTCTTCGGCATGGAAAAGTATTATTACTGGGATAAATTGTTTTAAAAATGATGTGAGATGGTCTATAGGTGATGGGATGAAAGTGAATATCTGGAATGATTCTTGGATTCCTTATGTTAAAACTTTCAGAAAACCAGATCAGACTGACTTAGAATCAGTTTTTGACTTCTTACTTCTGATAATAAAGGATGGGATTTGATGAAACTGAACTCTTTATTTTCTCCTGAGATTGTAGCAACCATAAGGAAGGTTTACATTCCATTATACTACTATTTGGATACACCACAATGGACTTGTTCCAAAAGTGGTGATGTCACAGTTAAGGAAATGTATACCAAACTATGGAGGGCTCAACTAGAGAAAGAAAAAAATTCAAATAAAAAAGAAGGAGATTCCTAAAGTTAGAAACTTTATATGGAAATGCTGTAATAGAGGGCTGGCTACAAATGAAAATAGATATCTGAGGAAATCAATTCAATCTCCTTTGTGTAACCTGTGTGAAGAAGATGATGAAACAGTGGAACACATCCTCTTTCATTGCTCTTGAGAAAGAGAAGTTTGGCTTGCTAGTCCCCTTTGCTTTAACTCATTAACCGAACCTTCTTATAATGTTAAGAAGTGGATTCAGTTTGTAAGACTTAGTATAAATGAAAAAATAGAAATTCAGAAACTATGGGTGAAATGGCTTTTTTTATTGCTTGGCACATTTGGAAAGCAAGAAATGAATTTATATTCAAGGGAGTAAACCCTGACCCTATGATTACAATACAAAAATCTTTATTAGCCTATGATGAATATATCTCAGCAATTGAGCACAATTCTGAGGCTAAAAACAATTTCAAAATGAAAGAGGATTTGGATTTACAAAAAAACTGGAGGGATTAGTATTCAAGACACAAATATGAATATGTGTAATAACAAGGGGAGAATGGGGACCACACTTTGGAAACCACCACCTATGGGACATTTTAAGATTAATTGTGATGCTTCCATTAATTTACATACTAATTTAATTTCCTATGCGTGTATATTGCGTGATTCATCAGGGTCTATTTCGGAAGGAAAAGCTAAAAAGATTAATGCTCATTCTATTGCTGAAGCAGAATCGAGAGGCATCCTTGAAGCTTGTGAAATGGCAAAAAGAAGATCTTTTGGAAAGGTTGAAGTAGAAAATGACTGTCAACCTGTTATTAACCAAATTAATTCGACAACTTGTAATATTGATAGTTGTACTAAGTTAATGGTTAAGAAATTAGGTTTTGTATGAAAAGGGACAATATAAGTATCTCCTTTACAAGGAGAGAAAGTAATAGAAGTGTGGATTGGGTAGCCAAACAAATGCTAAGTGGCAAATTGTTTGGTATTTGGAGTGTTTCTCCTCCTCCCCAGTTAGCCAACTTAATACGCAATGACTTGATACTCTAGGAGTAGGATGAGATGTAATAACTTTTGAGATTTTATTAAAGTGTTTATCGACTAAAAAAATTATATAAAAATAAGAATGAAAAAACTTACGTGTATGTGTATATTTTTTCTGCTTCTGCTTTGGACGCAGCCTATATCTGTTTTTTTTTGTCTTCTGCTTTGGACGCAGCCTATATCTGTTTTTTTTGTCTTCTGCTTTGGACGAAGCTTCTACCAGTTTGACAAAAAAAAAGAACGAAGCTTCTACCTTTTATTTAATTCTCTAACCTTTACATATTTCTTTATTTATAGAAATTATTAAGATTGGTCATTGAGCTAGGCCTTCTTTTTATTTGGGCTTTAGCAAGTAGGTCTTCTTCTTATATTCTTTCTTGGGACGAAGGGCTTTCTTCTAGGGCCAAAATAAAATACACACCTTACCACTAAGCTAACTTGTAGTTCCGTGTTAACATAGTAAGAATTGAGAACTATATTTGAATAATGTATATACTATATCTTTTTTAAGGCCCAAAAAAATTTAAGGCCCGAGGCGACCGTCTTGGTTACCTTGGACCCGGGCCGATCCTGACCAATAGGACCTTGACACGGTGGCGTTGCATGTACCGATTGGACATTGACCCGGACATTAACTTTGACATGGACAAAAACCATTTCAGTTATAAAAAATTCTATTAGAGACCTATCATGCAATTATATAAAATAATTGCATAAAAATCGTATAACAAACATGATAGAAATTGGTGCGTACCAAACAGAAAAAAATGGTACGTACCAAAAACAGAAAATACTGGTACGTAACAAACAGAAAAATATTGATAAGTACTAACCGATAAAACTAAATAATAGTATAAGGGTAAAAAAACTAACCAAAAAATTAAAATTAAACCTTTTATAAAATGTTTTTTAGTAGGACTTTAGTAACAAAAATAATTTTTAGGCCTTTACTAATATTTTCCTCATTTTAAAACGAGGAAATTACTTTCTAAAGCCTCCAATCCAACTTATTTATAAACAACCTCCAAACTAAAAAACAATCCTAAATACATCAATTTTTCAATTCTCTAGTTGGGTTTTTTACTATCCTACCCCCTCTCGTGATGGGTACGAACCCACCACACCTCGTTTTTTACATCTTTTCTTTAGTTGGTTTTTAAATTTTATAAAGTCATTAGTCAGAAGCTCATAATACAAGACCCATATGGGTTGTTTTTTAAGAAGTTTTTTTTAGAGGCCTAATAGGTAATCAAAGCTCTAATGGGGTTGCACCCTTGTTGACCACAACTTAACAAATTAGTCCAACACTTCTATTGGGTCTGGCCCATCAAGGACAAAAACTTTCTTGGGCTGGCCCTTTCATGACAAAAACCAAACATCATCTGCAGACAATCAAAATCCAGATTCGATGGACAAATATAATACCTCATGTAAATCGATGAAATTCATGTAAACAAACAAAATCAAACACTGTATGAAGAATTGATGTTTGAAAAGAGAATGACAATGAACAGGGGGTGTTTTCAAATTAGTTAAAACATTACAGAAACCCATTTCAGTATGTCAAATTAACTAGGCTAGACCCAGCAGGAGATCAGACCAATCTATTATGTATCCATCACGAGAACTGGTGGGCTGGACCCATAGTGCGTTGCTGCTGCTGGTGGGCTCGACTCACAGTGTAGAGGGACGGTGGTGGGATGGTGGAGAGTGTGGTGCCGAGAGGGAAGGAGAGGTGTTGGTGGAGTGGTGTTGATGGTGGGGTTCGATGGAGGTGAAGGACGGGGGTTGATTGGAGTCTGAATCACCCATCTCGGCCGGACCCACGGTGGAATGGTGTTGATGGTGGTGATTTGGTAGAGATGGTGGTGGCTGCTGGGGGGCGGTGGGTTGCTCAATATCACAGATTATATTAAAGCTTGCCTGTGCTTACCTATTGTTTCGAATAGTGATGGCTGCTGGGTTGGTGGTGGGTTGATTCTGGTGGGGATGGGTGGTGGTGGTAGGTTGCTGCCGAGAGGGACGGAGTGGCGGTGGCGGTGGCGGTGGTGGTGGGTTGCTGCCGAGATCTCCATCGAATGGCGGTGGTGGATTTGCTGTTGATGGTGGTTGTGAGAATCTTGCTCCAGTGGATTTGATTCTGGTGGTGATGGGAGGTGGTGGTAGGTGATGGTGGGTTGCTTTGTTGGGGTTGGGTGGTCTGATTGTAAGGGCGGTGGTGTGCGGGTTGCTTGGTTGGGGTTGGGGTGGGTCTGATCGTAGAGGTGGTGGTGGGTTGCTTGGGTGGGCCTGATTGTAGGGGGGCGATGGTGTGGTGGGGTGGTCCGATAGAGGGTAGGGGTAGGTGGTGGGTTTGTTTGATCGGAGATTACAGAAGATGTAGGGTACGGGATTTTGGGTTGAGAGAGAGAGCAGATGTGGTTATATAATAATAGGGGGAGGGATTTTTGGGCTTCTTACCCATATTAGTTGGGTTTCCAACTAATAGTTGGGAAGGTGGAAATATATAAGAAAGGAGGATGGCCACTAAGCCATAATGACCCTTTTAAAACTTAAAACGATTCCGGACCAACAAAACTTAAACCGGTTTCATAAAATAATGATGGGATTGGCCCAAAACTCGTATTACTCTAGTCCAAACTCCAAAGTGGCTCTCCTATGTTAAAAAAAAAAAAAAATCATACTCAATTGCAGACGTCCTATCCGGGCGCGTGACTTCATTCTCTATAACTTAAAAGAAAATAGTCACCGGGGCAGCAATCGTGTACACAAAAGAAGGTTTTATGGCCCAAGAATTATCTACTCACTCCCGACGTCGTTTGCTAACAAGCTCTTCACTTTCCTCCATTTTCTTACTCTTCCAGTCCATCTCAACTGCAGGTACAATTAATTAATTCCCAATTTTTACTCAATTCTTGAATTAATTTTTCATCAAGTGAAATATGCCTTATATTATTTGCTTGTTATTGTAAACTTCAATGGTTTTTCATATGACCCCGGTTAACTCGGGTAAGTTTGATCCCCGGAGAAATTCTCCACCTTGGATTTAATTTTTCCCCCTTTATTTGGATATATTGAAATCTTTTGCTAAAATAATGCATAAGAATCTACTTTTACATTAATAACGTTAGATGCAAATCGACATTTGTGATATTGAGGCATTCAACTTTAGATCATATTAATTAACCATGCCTTTAAGTAAAAGACCGGGCCAAAATTATTTGTGTAATGTATTATGGTAAATGTTTAATATTTTGCTTATTGGTAGTTTCAATTGAACCTCTTCCATTTCTGATTTACTTTGTTATTTAACTATCCATACTGATAAGGGTTAAAGACAAAGAGTAGACTAGTAAAATGTATTTGAATCTTAAACCCTAATTGTTGTTATGCATTGTAAACTCAGGGTGCTCAAAGTTTGTAAGTTATGGGTGATGCAATTGACTTAACTGGAGATGGAGGGGTACTTAAGACAATTATACATCAAGCAAAACCTCATGCCATTGCCCCTTCAGAAACTCTTCCTCTTGTAGATGGTATTTATTTTCAATATCTATTAGCTTTCCTTTAGCCATTCTATTCTTAATGCCTTTATTTTTACAGTTCATTATGAGGGTATTCTTGAAGAAAATGGTGAAGTTTTCGATACTACCCGTGAAGATAACACAGTCTTCTCCTTTGAGGTAGGAAAAGGATCAGTAATTAAAGCTTGGGATGTGGCACTCAAAACCATGAAGGTTGGTGAAATTGCAAAAATTATTTGTAAGCCAGATTATGCTTACGGAAGTACAGGTTCACCACCAGATATTCCCCCAGAGTATGTTTGTATTTTTAAAATATTATTATTTTTGTTAATGTGAATTGTGAATAATTACATAATTATGCAGTGCGACCCTTGTGTTTGAGGTTGAATTAGTGGCATGTAGGCCACGAAAGGGTTCTAGTTTGGGTAGTGTTTCTGAGGAAAGAGCTCGTTTAGAGTAAGTAGTGATTATTATAGCATTCTATTTTTATTATTATTATTATTTGACAGTTTGAGGGTTTACTTAGTGAATTAAAAAAGCAAAGGGAAACAGCAGCTGCAATTAAAGAGGAAGAGAAAAAGAAGAGAGAAGAAGCCAAAGCTGCAGCTTCTGCTCGTATTCAAGCCAAGCTTGATTCAAAGAAAGGGGGGAAGGGAAAGGGTAAAGCTAAGTAAAATCTTTTACTTTTATTATAATATTACTGAAACATAAACAAACTAGTTTGGTCTCAAACATAGTTTGTAACTGTCTAAATTTTTACGCATTTTAATGTGGATGATTCTTTGTTTTTTATTTTTCGTGATAAACAGTTTAATGTCAATGTTCGGGTTTAAGAGTTGACTTTACTAAATTGTTTTGTTTTAGTAAAAGAACTTCTGATGGAATTGTTAATTTGACGGTTGATTCAAACCAAACAAACATGATCATTAGACATAAAAACTCGTGGAAAAAAAGAATGATAGGTTGTACACGCCCATCATGCGTGTAAGGAGGCGATTTTCATTAGGAGCCGCTTTTTGCTTTCTCTCTTACTTTTGTTATTTTCAATTCTTTTTGAATTGATTTCAGCAAAACACCCTAGAATTTTACATCTTATGGATTCTATTTTACTGAAATCTTTGTTTATTCCATATTTTCTGGAATCTGCAAAGATTTTTCACACTTTCCAGCCCCAATTTTCCATCGAAATCAGTTCTGTCTTTATAATTCTTAACCCTAGATTCAATTTCCTTTCCGCTCCTTCCTTGACCTTGACCCTTACCTTGCAAACATGGCTCCTAAGAAACATGATACTGGAAGGGACATCACTAGAGAAATATTTAAGGGTAGTCAAAATGCAAAGAATAATAATGGTGTGCGATCTAATAGCAACGACAAAGGAACTCATAATAAGAGCAAATCTGCAGCACCAAGAGTTCAAGTGGCTTCAAATAGTAATAAGTAAAGTACTATTTGATGAGGTAATAATGTTAAACCGATTGAACAAGTTGGAGTTCCTATCATTGAGTGTTTACAAACTGAATTGTTGCCGAATGAGGATGAAGAGCCCATTAACGATTCTAATTGGGCAAATCTTTTTGAAAGAAATATCAAAGCTAATTTGAAATCGGATTTTCACAAACCTGCAACTAATAAAGGACGTACCATTATAAAGCTGTCTCAAAGTATATTTTTTGAAGGTGCTAAAGTTTGGGATAACTATCTTGTAGTGCAATTCATAGGATCATCGCCTCAATTTTATATGATAACGAATTTTGTGACGTATCAGTGGAAGGAATTGGGTAAAATCGACATCAAATCGAATGGTAATATGTTTATTTGCAGTTGTGAGAGTAAATCCAATTATAGTAAAGCTCTTGAACAAATTTGGCATGTAGGAGAAAAATCGTTGTTCCTTAAAGAGTAGAGCACTGGTATGCAATTTGGTAAGGTAGATTATAACTGTGATCCACTATGGATCACATTAAAGAATATCCTGATGAACTTGTGGACACAAAGTGGCTTAGCTATATAGCCAATGGAGTTGGTAAACCAATTCAGATGGACTCCATCAACGAGTCTTGTACACGTTTAGGCTATACGAGGGTTTGTGTGGAGGTAAATCTGAATCATACTCTTTTGGAAAAGGTTTATGTAGATTTAGAGGAGGAACTTCATGAGGTTGCTATTTGGTATGATTGGAACAATGCCCAATTTGTAAAAGTGTTGAGCATAAAATATGTAGGAATGAAAAGAAAAATTGGGTACCAAAGAAGGACAAAAACACTCAAGATAAGTTGATGTTATTGAAGGAGTGAATATGAAGTAAAAAAATAAGTGAAGAAGGGAACAACTGTTCACCTAAGAATCAAGAGGAGTCATGAAAGTATGTTACTAGAAGGTCTAAGATCAATGATAGAGCTAGTTGTAGTCACAATTCACCTACCTCTGATGTTAATTCCTTTAAAGTACTTAATAGTCCCTTGTCTACACTAGATGATGATGTGAAAAAAATAATAAGAAATGCTAAGGAGGGGGAGAAATGCACTAGAAGATGATGTGAAAAAAATAATAAGAATTGCTAAGGAGGGGGAGAAAGATAAACCTCCTGATCCATGATCATTGGATCATGGAACGTGAGGGGGTTAAACACAGTCCTTAGGAAAATTAATGTCTTAAACTTCATGTTTGAAAAGAAGGTTCAAGTAATGTGTCTGTTGGAGACTAAAGTTTAGTTTAGTAATATGAGTGGTATTATGAAGGAGAATTACAATATAATTTATAACTACACGATGGATAGAGGTAGAGTATGGGTTTTGTGGAATGACAATAATGTTCAAGGAACCTTGATTGAAGAAACTGTTCAGCCTGTCCTTGTTGAGGTTTTATTGACAGAGTAGATAATAGTAAATTTATTATTTGTGCAATTTATGACAGTAATGATGATAAGAAGATAATTACATTATGGAATGACATGATTAGATGGAGCAAATTGTATGAGGATGAGAAGTTTGGTTGTATAAGGGATTACAGTGAAATTATGAGAACTGAGGAAAGGTTAAACTGTGATGAACTTGTGAAAAGTGCACAGCACTTCATTGTGTGGAGGCAACTTCTATACATGGAAAAATAGGAGCTCAATTCAACTGAGGGCTAGCAGAATATATAGGTTGCTTGCTAATACTAATTTGTTGGATCAAGCTCAGTCAAAGGTATTGTGTCTTGCTCCTTCCACTTCAGACACTATGCTCTACTTGTTTCAGTTGGTGCTCCACTAAAAAGAGGTCCTTTCTCTTTTAAATTTTTTAACATTTGGTCTGAACAACTTAAGTTTCATGTTGTTGTCAAGTAGGCTTAGAATATATAGGTTCAAGGATTCAGTACCTTTATTCTCTATGCTAAGTAGAGGCTTGTTAAAAAAGCCTTGAAGAATTTTAATATTAAATATTTCAAGAAAAATCCATATCTATATTATATTACAAGGTTTTTTGATAAGTGGTGGCCAGGATTGATTCTGACCAAACATAAGTGGTGGACAAGTTTCTGGCCCCACCTATCATTAATACAATAATTAAAAAAACTCTAACTATCGCTTCACCCTACAAGAAGAATAAAAAAACCTAACTATCGACCTTCCTCCTCAAACAACATCCCTTCTTCTTCGCCCTCAACACACTCACCTTCCCACCAAGCAAGAAAATCGTCGCGGGGAGGACCTATCCCCTCAACACACTCACCTTCCTACTAAGCAAGAAAACCGTAGCGGCGAGGACCATCACCTCCACAGCTCGCCGCTCTCCACCCTCTTCCGACCAATCTCCACATTCGAGGACGAATCAAAACCATCTATTTGCCTTCATTTCCATAAAAAACCTCGATCCCACACTATCCCAATACTCTTTCACTTCATTTACTCATCAGAATAGTTAGTGAATTCTTTGGTATGTATAAATTACATTTTTATTTAAAAAAATTCAACTATTTGCTTTCCGATATATGTGTTTTCAAAATTGGTCCTTATTTGATGTGGGATTTCTAAGTTGGTCCTTATCTCCGCTGAAAAGAAAAACGCCATGAGTCAATGATAGCCCAAGCAGTCCTGCTAAAGTAAGTTTGTATGATTTTTGTTTAATTTTTTCATTTATTGTAAAATTTACCATTTCCTGTATTGAGATATCCTTGAATTCACTATTGATTTGATTGTTGGTTGATAATTAATTTCAGAACAGTTGAGTTGATAATGAGCTCCCCATCGATTACACGGAAGCAGTTAGTCCTTCAGAAAGTGCAATGAGTTCTCGATCTATTCGGGTAATTAATTCAGTTCTCTTCTTAATTAGTGCCTTTTTCCATTACTTTTATTTTTCCTTTTTTGGGTTTGAATTCTGATTTGAATTTTTATAATACATTTTTTGATTTTTTTGCAGTGAAGGTGATTTGGAGTGAGCAATTTGGTCTTAATATGCAATTTTTAAAATGTAAGTGAATTTTTTGTCTTAAACTGCAATTTTAATTGCAGGATTGAGTAATTAGGTGTTATAATGCATTTTTAAATTGTTTTGTAGTAAAGGTATATTTGGAGTGAGCAATTTGGTCTTAATCTGCATTTCTGGTTCCAGAAAATTTATTTTTTGTAAAAGAAAAAAGAGTTATTGATCAATTCTGGTAATTGACTATATTCTCTTCTTAACATAATTGACTAGATTCTCATTGAGAATTAATGCTTAAGAGTGTCGCTAAATAGGCCAGAATCTTCAATTACTAAGCCACTTAAAGACCAAGCTTTTGATACACCTGAAAAAATTGCAGAGATTGTGAATAAGGTAAATGTGTTTCATAGTGTATTATAATATGGAATTGAATTAATGAATATAATTTAGATTTATTTTGGAATAAATTTTAGGATTTTTGCCTAAGAAACACCTCAAATTAGAATTAATGCCCCCTCACCCCCGCTGCTTTTTTCTTGCCTATAAAAGGCATTCTTTTTTTTTCTTTCCTATTTTACCTCTTCACCCCAGTCGACCGACGTACGCTTATTAGTCTATCTCCCTCTCTCTCTTTCTCTTTCATCTATATCTCTTTCTCTCTCTCTCTCTATCTCATTCATCTCTCTTCATTATCGTTTAAATTTTAAATTACACGCAAAAATCACCCTTGGCAGCAGACAGTTGCACGAGTGCTGGGAAACATTCCCATTACTCAACATTAGCCCACAAGTACAAAATTTTACTTGCACGAGCGTTGGGAAACATTCCCATTACTCAACATTAGCCCACAAGTACAAAAGTGTACTTGCACGAGTGCTGGGAAACATTCCCATTACTCAACATTAGCCACAAGTACAAAAGTGTACTTGCACGAGTGCTGGGAAACATTCCCATTACTCGCCCTTGGCGGCAGCAGCAGCAGACGTCAGTAGACAGCAGTAAGGGCATTAAGGTATTTTACCTTAAGTTCCTTTTATGGGCAAGTGGCTAAGGTGGCAGGTGCTTAGTGGACATTCAACCTAAATTTTATCCTAAAAATGCCGATTTTCTACCATGTGGTGTAGATGATATGACAAAGTTGGCTTATTTGCATGAGTCGGGTCTGCTTTAGAATTTGAAATCGAGATATGATATAAATGAAATATATGTAAGTGCCATGAATTTCAGCCTTGAAACATTTTATTTCCCTTTATTATCCTCTGAAACTTTTTCCTGAAATATATCTATGATACTTATTTAAAACTTGATCAGTCATACATAGGAAATATCTTGATAGCTGTAAATCCCTATAGAAGATTACCTTATCTATATGATAGCCATATGATGGCTCAGTATAAAGGTTCTGATTTTGGAGAGTTTAGTCCTCATCCATTTGCTATTGGAGATGCTGCATACAGGTCAATATCTTGACTTTTCAAGTTGCACAATGATTTTTTTAATTTGGTTTCTTAATAAAAACTAATAATTGTGTTATTGCAGACTTATGATGCATGATATTAAAAGTCAATTGATTTTAGTTAGTGGTGAGAGTGGGGCTGGTAAAACAGAATGCACAAAGCAATTGATGTGTTATCTTGGTTACATGGGTGGAAGAGCTGCTCCTGAGGGGAGGAGTGTTGAGCAGAAAGTCCTTGAGGTAAGACTTAATTTTTTAAGAAGAGATTATAAAAAAAATATTAATTACTTGTGATGATTTTTTTATTTTATTTACCGTCTAATCCTGTTCTTGAAGCATTTGGTAATGCAAAGACGGTCAGGAAAAAAAATAATTAATTATTTTTTTTGGTGATCACAAATTCACAATGTGTATATTGTAGGAGTTGAAAAGAATAGAATAAACAGCTTTAGTATTGCGCAAAAAGTTCCAGTCTAGAGTATTTTCTGAAGTAAATAATTTGAGAATTTTAAAAAATGATCAGAAAAATTGAGAAAAGTAGAGAACTATTTGTTATATAATATAGATATTGCAGATGAGTATGAGTCATTGAGATATTTTGTGTTAATTATTGAGCAATTAGGTGTTTAATATATTTTTTGAATTGTTTTGCAGCAAACATGGTCCAACTGACGGTGTGAGCAATTTAGCTTAAACTGCATTTTTGCATTTTTTAAACTGTAAGTAATTATTTGGTCTTAAACAACATTTTTTTAAATGTTTTTCAGAAGATATACATTTGGCGCAAATGAGAGTAGTTTGGTTTTTAATTGTTTTGCAGAATATATTCATTTGGTACAACTTAAGGATTTCTTGGCGCAAATGTCGAGTGAGTAATTTTGTTTTTAAAATTAATTCTGCAACCAATTATTTTTTTTTCGTTTTTTTTAATTTAGTTCTGACTTTTGTAAATTTCTTACTTTACAGGATTAAGTATCCTTTATACAAGGCAAGCAAAGTAAATTGAATGTTTATTTTAGATTTGATAGTTCATTAATATTTGTTGCATATATTAAAAAATAATTTACCTTTTCTAATATATCTCAATATATTTATCATATAGATTTTTGAATCCATATCTATTTTGTTTTAGAACAACTTCCTTTATAAAACTTTACAAACTTATTTTTCCATAAAATTTTCAACTATATTCTTTACATAATTATTTTTCTGTCTATAGTATAAAACACTTACCATACCAAGCTTTCCTTAATATAAGTTATTTACCTTATACGTAAACAAATATTCATTTATATACGTCACTCTTAATTTCAAAACTATCACTTTTTCTGCAATTTTGAAGCACCGATGCTAAGCTCCACTGTTGATCTCCGACACCAATTTTTTCAATTTTGAAGCTCTAGCAATCGAAGATGTAGTGTGCATAATTTTCTAGATAAGTAGTAAGAAATCAGTTTGTTGAGTTCATGTCTAGATAAGTTAAGATTCATGAACCATTGGCAAGATCGAAGAGATCACACCTATTGATGGGGTAGATTGTATACATATGAGACTGTTAGATTTAAGTGCCAACATGGGGTATCTGTGAGACCCAGTTCATAAGAAGGTTAGGGATATGATGAGGAAAGCTGAGAAAGGAGTGTTGAGGTCCACTTCAAAGAGTAAATGTGGAGGGGGGCCTACTTAGCTGGATTTGCAATGCCTCATGATAGTTTGGAGAAGTTAAGGCGAAGAGGATATCAAATGGTGTCTGGTTCGATGGATATTGGGTTGTTTAGGAGATCAGTTGTTAATGATTGTTAGCAAATTTAAGATAAGTTTTGCTAAAGGTGAAAATAAAGATGACAAGGAGAAAAATAAAGATGACGAGAAGTATTGGAGTAAATAGAAATTGAATTGTGTACTAAATAAACAAAATGATACCTTTGTGTATGGCACTTTTAAGTGTTTCAGCTCTGTTATTGTATTAGAAGTGTTGTAACGAAAAAGAAAACATTGCACTTAAGTATTTGGATTATATTTGATGCAACTGCTTTAGGTTTTGTTGTATTTTATTTTAGTGTGTGAAGTGATAATTTAGACCACTTAATCTTCAATTGTTCAATAGAACTGAAGTAATATTCTACATAACAGGGACCAATTACAAATATTTCTATCGGTAGGGACTAATGTTGCAACTGACCCCTATATAATAATTACTATTATCTCTTTGCTCTAAGATTATATACTACAACTGGAGTGTTGTGTATTAAGGCCTGAATTTCAATTCATAAAAGAAAATGAACATAGAAGCATCAGTTCCAACAAAAACTATATCTTTCTCAAGAGAATCTTAAGGCTAAAATCCAGTATCATTTAAACGATTATGAATACTTTAGCTTAATATATCAATACTAGGATACAAAATTCAAACATATTAATAAAAAAAATATTTTATTCAATAATTATTTGTTCTGTTCTAATATTAAATTTGTCTTTTGAGTTATTAAAGTTATTTATTTTTTATAGTGACTTTAGGCACGGGTCACACCTAGTCTATATTATATTTCAGAGTTTTTTTTTACGGTCCAAAATTACTCGCATAAGTGGTGACCAGGATTAAATCTGGTCAAACATAAGTGGTGGCCAGGATTTAATCTGCCTAAACATAAATGGTGGTCATGATTGATTCTTGCCCCTTCACCTAGGGAACCTGGGTTCGATTCCCGTCAACGGAATTAATTTTTGCTTTAGTATCTTCAGACACTGGTTTTTTTCGAACCTGGGTTCGATTCCAGTCAACGGAATTCATTTTTGCTTTAGTGTCTTCAGACACGGGTTTTACCTAGTTATATTACATAAATGGTAGTGAAGCTTGATGACCTACAAAGTAATATCATGAAAGGCAACAACTCTGAGTTGATTCTGGCTGAGGAGAAGATTGTCTTAAATTATCTTGAAGAAGTTACCTTCTATGAGCAAGAAATTCTGAAACAAAAGGCTAGAGATACTTGGTCTAGGGAGAGTGATTGCAGCTTTGCTTATTATTATAGAATTATCAAAGCTAAACAAGCAAGAAACAAGGTTACTACATTAGTAAATGAACAAGGTAATATCTTACCCACTCCTGATCAGATCAAATAGGAGTTTCTGAGCTTTTATACCTCTCTAATTGGCATTGAATACCCTTCTCAGGAGGTATGTTCAATCAATACTCTGAGGGAACTCTTGAACATCTCTCTCAGTGATGAGAAAGTTAAGTTTTTAAGCCAACCTATAACAGATGAAGAAAAAAAGACTTATTTTTTTGCTATAGATGAGTCCAAGTACCCAAGACTAGATGGGTTTAACTCTTGTTTCTATATAGAAGCTTGGGAAGTAGTTGGTGAAGATTTCTGTAGAGAAATAAAGGAAACTATGAATACAAATCACATGCTTAAGGAGGCCAATTCTACTAACATCTCTATAATTCCAATAATTCAAACGCATAAAAATGCCAAATTTTTTTGTCCTATTTCTTATGTAAATACACCATATAAAAATCTTTCAAGAATTATATCAATAGAGTTAGAAAGGTGTTGAACTCTCTCATTTTCCTACAACCAAGCTGGTTTTGTATGTGATAAACATATATGTGACAATATAATAGTGGCTCAAGAAGTTCTTAATGGATTTGAGAAGGAAAATCTTTCACCTAGATGTACAATTAACGTAAATATTCAAAAAGCTTATGATAGCTTGAATTGGAAGTTTCTCTTCAAGGTGTTACATGCTTTCAACCCCTTTGAGGTCATGATTAAGTGGATTGTTATGTGTGTCCCCACTCGAACTTACTCTCTAATTATAAATGGAGAGATGGTGGAGTTTTTTTTATTGTAAAAGAGGGTTGAGACAAGGGAACCCTTCCCCTGATCTCTTTGTAATATGTATGCAGGTTTTACTTCAATATTCAAAAGCTTGGAGGTTACATGATGTGTTCAAGAGTTGATTAATGAGTTCAGATGTTTAGATTAGTCATATCTAGATTAGACTCTACTTCTTGTAAAATCTGGTTTTGCTATTGCAAAGAGACTTTTGTTTAGAGGCTCTTAAAGTTGTAAACACTTGAAAAATTTGAGCTAAGAAAAGATTTTTGTTGATATATATATATATACATGGGTATCTTGTTATTTATTCTAAGGTTGAAAATTAGCCTTGTTTTGAGAAGGTGGAAAAAAAGTTCTTATCTTTATTATTATCTTATCAAAAAAAAATTTGTATATTAACTATACACATATTTGATATCTAAGAATATATTAAATTTTGTTTCATCTACACCCCACACTGATGAAATTTTAATCAAGGGTGGTTACCTAACCAGTATCGTTGGTTCTTGAGGGTATTATTGTTGGTGTATTGGTGTGCCTGAACAATCCATCTCAGGGTTGGTGTCTTTTTCCATTTATTCTTATTTTACTAGAAAGTTAAGGCTCACAGTTCCTTTAAGCTCTTTGTTTTTTGTGCAGTGTTCATAAACATATCGACTCTAATAAATTATAAGACAACGAGAAACATAAATACTAAATAGAATCGATAAGGAACAACTACCTATTTGTTATGTAGAGGAAGGAAATATCTTAAAACGGTGTATAAACCATAATAATATAAAGCGGGACTCAAACAAGCCTAATATTCAAACACATGACAAGTCTATTTTGCGCACCCCATCAACGTTATGCGTGTGCCAATAGCGTCTACAAATACCCCCATATATACCAAATATTTTGTAGATCTTATATTTATATCTCATAGAACATTGTGGCAATTATAAATCAAATAATGTCCATAGCTCTCGAGTAATAAGAATACACTAGAACATTATAGTAATCTTGAGCATCGGAGTGTCAATGAGAGAAAGTGTCTTGTCATAGTTTTTGCTTTCTGAATACCTCAGATACATAAAATAGACATAGTAGAAAAAGTGTACATTATTATGCTCGATAAGTAGTTCACTTACACTCGTTATCATCAACATTTTTCTTCTCCTTTTTTTGTTAGGGTTATGGACTGATCTACTAGAATGAAAATTTGATATGTGGATTATCTTATCAATCATTTGGTGTCGTCTATGAGAATGAGTTTGGTTCCCATTTAGTTTCTACATGGTTTTGAAGCTATCAGTGAGGTATTTGGTACAGTAGATGGATGTCAAAGTAATAAATGTTACATAATTGGTCGAGAAAAGATTTCACATGATAGTGAGGAATAAACAACTGGAGGAGAATTATGCAACTCCACAAATATTAATTGTACACAACCAACCTCAGGTGGACGAACTGTACATCCCAGTTGTATGAGAACTAACTGAGAAAGTCGAGCCTTATATTCCATCTAGATTGGCATTGGACGACGCAAATGAGCCTTCTTCATGGATATCACTATATATTGATCCTTCGATATAGTAACTTGGTAGTCAGTGGAGGACTTTGTTGAAACAGACAATAAGAGAGCCTTCAATTATTCACATACTAGGTAATGATGAGGGCCACAATGAGAGTAGGATTCCTTGAGAGCCAGGGATGTAAATACTCAGTTTGATGAGGAAAGAGGAAAAAAATATTTTAGAGAACTACGAAAAAGATAAGTAGTCCATACTGATTAAGAGAGGTATTCAAGTCAACCAAGCATTGATGATCAATAAGAGAAATCTCTGTCATGGGAGATACTCGACACTCATTTTCCAAGTAAGATTAGTTGCCTTCTATGTCGGCCTTCAATGACACTACTAGTCATGACTCACATGTATATTCATACCAATACATATTGACTTTATTTTGATGTCTGGTGCAAATTATTGACGAGCATTCTGGGCAACCATATATGCAAATGCACTTAAGATGGAGTGAATATAAAATATCATACTATATTATTAATGTATAATAGCCTTATACAAAAAATAATGGGTGTCATTTCATAAATAAAATGTTTTATGTAAATAATTTTAGTGAGATAACACAGTCCTTCAATCACCAAGTATTCATATATCAAAATTATTGATAACTTACAGTGAAGAACTACTCATTCTTATAATTTACTGTTTTCTTTAATTGAAAAAAACCATAACTTAGCCCGATGGTTATATATAGTTCATAAATTTCATGAAAAAAGAAACAAATGTGTATATTAGATATAATCTTTATTCTATCAATTCAAATAACCGTAACCTTTACACCTGGCAACATCTATTTAATTCAGACTATTAACATTATGCAATGATTAAATGTCTTCTTTGTGACTAAGAAATATAATAAGAGAAAATCGGGGTTTATCAATTCTTTTTATTAGCACATGTTATTCCACTTTAGATTTTTAAATTTATTATTATATTTGCATCAATATATAAAGATGGAATCACTAAAAGTATGGTCTAATAGATAAAATACATTTACTATTATTTTTAAATATACATGTGTGAAGAGTTTTAAGTACTAAAAGTATTAAATTTTGAGAAAATACAATATATAATTTGTAGGGCTTAAATAAGAATAACATAGAGAAATCCAAAAACATGAAATAATAGTAGTTTCAACAATGACATTAAGTATTTGATAAAGTATTTTCAAGTTCTTTTATATCATGTGAAAGTTTGAATAATATCTAACATGTCTATTATCAACCATATTTCAAACTATGTTGTAATATATTTAGTTTGATAAGTTTGGATCCTTTGTAATATTAATATTTTGTTTTATATGATCTTGTTATCATATGATCAATTGTATTATGGATAGTACAACATACTTCATTTTTTATCCATTTAGTGTTAATTGATATTGTTGTATAAGAGACCTACTTCGCCAATTCATATTGATACTTTATATTATTAACGATTGTTCGACATAATATTATCGTGTTGCACTAGGTGGCACCAACTTGCCATAGTTGATACGACAATCATGATCTATTCCTACTGGCGCATGTGACAAAAAATTGAAGTTATTATAAGATTCATAAAGGCAGGACAACCGTATACTCTACAACATGATGGATATTTGCTAGTATATATAGCTTATTGGTCGTATGGGCCGTCTATTTTGCGATATACACTTATTTGATTCATTTATCGCTTTATGAGTGTCTAACATATATTTTTTATTTATGACAACGTCTTAAATATGATTACCGCCCATAAAAGGTTAAAACCTGCATATGGCCATTATTTATTTTCCAGTGGTACCTAACCCCCATTAAACATTGTTTTAGGTAGGAGATATTTAAGGACTTGGGCAATGGCCGATAGCACAAGTTCATATGTTGTGGAGGAGCAGTAGAATTTTGTAGTTATTAGTCTGTATTTATTTGATTCAATGTAGTATAATATAACAAATCATTCTTTATTTAATAAAATGTGTTTGGAATATTTTAATATAAGTTAGATTAGCCGCGTTTTTGGGGAGCGACATCGGTCATCAATTATTATCGATTTTCCAGTTAACACATAACAAAATATTGAAAAAATATTTTAGAGTCATCAGATGCCTGATACTGGCAGATAATGCTCTAACGATATAAAAAACTTTACAATGGTTCAAGACCCATAGCACAAGACTAATCCAATCAATTGTTAACATCTTTAGCCACCTCAATGCATAAGTTTTCGAGACATCATCTTCAGTAATTTTTGCATCCAACTTCTTAATGTCGACTTGAATACATGAAATCATGCTTCGGACGTTGCTCCTCTTGACTCTGAGCCGACGAATTATAGAAGAATCCATCAGAGATTTGAGGGAAGTACGATTGGAATACAAAAAATATCAGACTTATATTATGTTCATAAAAATTGTAGGAAAGAAGTAAATAAGAGATAAATGATGTCTTTCCCCCCTCCTTTATTCTTACTTTACAAAGGAACGAAAAATTAACCGTCAAGGATGTTTTGATTATCCGAGTCGAAAAACCCTCTTTAACCCATTTTTTGTTTGTGTGAGGAGTCGAGACATTATTTTTTTTTAGTTAGTTATTTACTGATTGTCTTTATTGCCAAACTATTAGAGGCCTCATTAACTCTGTATTGAACTCCAATAACCTGAGATTATGGTCTTTTCTCAACAGTATCACTCTCTTCAATATCAGATCATACTTCATTCCTTGAACTGATAGCCATACCTCAGACTGATACTTCCAGTACATGTATTCGCCTGATTTGTTTTGTTCTTTCCCGGTTCCAATTCTTATTCGGGCTCTTAAGTTTGGACATTTTGGTTTGGTTTTGGATTATTTTGCTATTCCATTCTTCCTATCTTGTCCTTGTTTATATCAACGGTAATCCACTCCCAGTACACGTTCAGGTTAGGCACAACACTTGACTCTGAACATGATTTGTCTCCTAGTACAACATTACACATGACATAAGAAAACCACATCTACCATAGTTATGAAGTAACTTACCATAAAATAATATTCATGAACGAAATTAAAAAATGGTTATACATGTACAAATATTTTCTTCTGAGACCATATTAATCACCTTGAAAGAAAATTTTGAAAACAAATGTATCAACACCATAATAAATCCCAAATAATTAGTACAACTCAAAAATAAGATATGAAGTTAATAAATAAATATCCATCTCAAACAAACAAATTAAATAAATTAAACAAAATAATTAGATTGATTTAAGCATACATACAAATTTTTAAACTTTGCAAAATATCCACACAATAAATTTTAGGATTGTAAGTTTTTTTTGTTAGGATAGTAATATAATTAATATCAACCTCCTTTACAAAAATAGAAGACTAGCCCAGATATCTAATTCGTAATAAACACATTTCCCTATTTGATATATGGTGTCGGTTAGGGCGTGATAAAATAACGATAAATATAGATGCAACTAACACCCCAACCTAAACACGTTACACACTACAAGTATCACATATCATACACAAGTTTTAATGATAAGTAGAATTCGTTTCTCAGAGTCTACGCAAGTTAGGAAGAAATTATGCAATATAAAGTGCAAATAAAGAAGCTAAAAGAATATGACGCTGAAAATAAAGACTTGGAAATATTTTTTTGGTTTTTACGACTCTAACAAATAACTAAATAAAATAAAGACAGTAAAATAAATAAAGAGAAGAAGATAGTATGAGAGTTCAGCTTGAGATTTAACAAGTAATCCCCACTAGCCTTGTTATAACCTATTTATGTGAGGGAGAATTGTTTGATATGCAATAGCCAGGATTCTATATTCCTTCTAACCTCCTTCCAGATGGACTTAGTTGGCGACCTAACAATTACCAGGGGACTTTGGTAAGGGGACCCTGCGCAATAATCGGCGGTTAATCTCAAACCCAAATGACTATCTAGTTAGACAAGCCATTCCGGATCACTACCTCACACAAGACGTTTAGACACTCCTTCCAGGTGACCATCTAACTACTATTAAGGTAATCCTATACGTTGTACACCACAAGAACTACTGACAATAAATTAAAATACATAAAAGTAGAGAATAAACACTAATTTCAATTAAATGTAAAAGACATTCCAAATTAAAATAGATAGAAAACAAGTCTAGGGTTCATACCCATATTCTAATCTCTAGCTAAAATAGATTAGTTCATACTAGAGAAAGAAAGAAAAACAACTACAAATTTGAAGGATTAGGAAGACATGATTTGTTATCCAACTCCTTCTGATCTTCTCTTCTCTTGATTTAGGCTTTCTCTTGGTCCTTTGATGATTAAAGACTGACCAAGTATGAGTTCTCTAAGGTAGGAATGAGTATATATAGGCCCTTGGTCGAAATTATGAGTAATTCGCAAGTTAAAGAGTCCAGATCTTACCAATATTCATATTCCTAACTTGTTGGAAGGGATACACCTTAGCAGATTTTGTTTTGGTCATATCTCCTTCTTTACTTATCGGATTTTGACGTTCTTTATATGGAAGCGACCGCGATGAAAAGAATTAGCTGCTCATATAAAAATATCTCACTAATTCCAGACCATTTTTCTGCAGTAAATTAATTAATGGACGTATATGCAGTTTTGACAGCTTCTTTACATTCCAAATATATCCAACTCTTCCTTTTTGACTTTGACTAAGGGTTTTCCATTACTTTACCTTTTCAAATTAGTTTCCGTAGGTGTAATATATTCCATATATCTATAAGTGCTATTGGTGCGGCCTAGGGTGTGATAAAATATGATATAAATAAAGTGCAGATAAACACCCTAGACTGGCACAGTTTTGCAAGTATACAGATCGTATGCAAGTTTTAGAAAATAAGTAAGATTCGTTCCACAGAGACTACGAAGGTTAGGAGAATCTTATGCAATAATCAAGTGCAGATAATTAGAGCTAGAACAAATAAAACGCAATAAAAGTAAAGACAAATAAATATTTGTTGGGTTTTTGATTAAACTAAATTAAAACTAAGAATTTAAAGACAGAAAATTAAATACGAAAGAGAAGTAGTATGAGAGTGTAGCTTGAGTCAATAACATGTAATCCCCACTAGTTTTGCCGTTCTAAACATGTAAGGGTGAATTATGTAGTATTTCAATAATCGGTTCCAATTACGCTAGGTAGTTTTAAATAAGATTTACCTGTGTCAATAAGGCTTCCTAAGCAAACTGTTCATGTAATTGGTAAATAGTAACATGTACTAAACCATAGTGATTATCTAGTTAGGTTGATTTGTCAGATCTAAAACGAATACTAGACGTTATGTGCTAAACATGTAATTAAACACCATTGTCAATGGTGACCTAACTACTAGATGGTAATTCTTTATGGCTGCAGTCCACAAGAACACAGAATATAAATCCAAACACATAAACAGAGAATAAAAACTATAATTTAATTTAAATCATAGAATTCCCAAATTAGATAGATGTCAATCAAAACTAGGGTTCATACATATATGCTAAAAATCAGGCTAAAGAAATTTAGTTCATGCAAGAAAAGAAAGAAATTACAAATTTAAAGGTAGAAGAAGACATTGTGATGAATAGCTCCTTCCAGAGTTCTCTCTTGTGTTGTAAGCTTCCTCTTGGTTTAAGGTTTCACCAAGGATGATTTAAGAGTGTTAAGAAGCTGTATATATAGTGTATAGGTTGACCTAATTCGTTTCTTGAAGGAGAGGTTAAGTAATGGACTCAAGCCCAACTCAAATTCGTATGGAAATAAAGATAATTTCTGCTGAACTGTTTTGAGCATATCTTCTTCGTTATTGGTCGGTTTTTGCTCCACAATATACCAAAAGAATCCTCACAGAATTATCTAAGTCCATATGAAAGGAATCTTCCAAAATCGGCTTGGTTTTGGAGTTATCACCACTTCTTTAGGCGTAGCTGCAGAAATTCAGATTAAGGCAGCTTTTCCTTTTCCATGATTTTAGCTTTTGTTGCCTTTATCTCCAATTACCATGCTTATCTCTTTCCATATCTTGTAGTCTTTGACTTGGAATCTAATTAATCTCCATAATTATCTTTAAAGCTTCACACTAAATAAACAATTAAACCCAATATGCTCTAAAAATATTATGTCACGAAATCAAGAATCAAAATAGGAAAGTGCACTAAATTAAGCTAAAATCAACCTATAAACTAATAAATACGCCTAAAATGATGTATCAGAGATAGATTTTATTATCACAAATGAGGAGACATCAAGACCCCCAACTCAAAGTTGTATCGTCCCGATACAATAAAAATAAAGAACAGTAGGGTAGTCAGATAAACAAGAAGAAGAAGTCGGAGGAGAATAAGAACTGAACATAATGTATGATCCTAGAGCAAAATATCTAAAAAGTATCATGTAGTAATGCTCAAGAGATAATGTACAAATATGCTTAATATACACATAATCAACAATCCATAAATTCAAGTCAAGATTAATTTTGCAATGCCAGAAGGAGAGGATGATAACTTAGTTCATGTTAATGCCTATAGGTTGTTCATAGGTCCTAATAGGGGTGTGCATCGGGTTAGAAAACCCGCATAACCCGACCAACCTGATTACACTAACCCGAAATTGTACGGGTTAGTCTTTTATTGGGTGGGTTGCGGTTTAGATTTTTGAAAAAATATATATTTTTTGTGGGTTGTGAATTTAAACTTGAACCCGCATACTCGATTACCTTGTTTATTCCTTTCCTTTTAAATTTTTGAAATCCCTAAATATTTTAATAATATTTTATCTAATGAATATGTTTTTTATTCCAGTTATTATATTATTTCTATTCTTTGTTTAATTCATAAATTTATTTTCCTAAAATCTCATTTATATTCTTTACTCAGAGATGATTGGAATGCATTTGAGAATCCTAAACAATATTTTTGTTATAACTTTCATTTGTAATATAAATTTGACTCGCCGAGTGAATAAAGATTCAAACTCGGCTTATGTATCGAAACTAAATCATCTGTAATGCACCCGCAACCCGCCTGACACGAAACTAAACGGTTTATATAATATATTGAGCGGGTGCGGGTCTCATTTCTCAAAACCCGCACAAGAACGGGCGGTTTGTGGGTTGGACATTTTTCATCCAAAACCGACCCGTGCACACCCCTAGGTCCTAATATAGCATCCAATGGTCCACTTACCTACTACCTAATAGCTCAATTGTTTCTCCACCAAGCAGTTAGAAATCCTAAGGTCTTTGGTTATAACGTGGCTTAGGGACGATGTGGTATATTTGGATAATGAAAAGTGAGCTTTTGGCTCTCTCCTCACTAGCCATCAACGAATCGTCCTAGAGCTTGAGTTTTCACTCGAAGATGTTCTCACTCACCCCAATTTATTGATGCTTTTGCATCCCCACTAATCCCAATTAAAACCTTTTGTGATGATATACAATTTCTACTTTGCCGGTCCTAATATATATTTTCTTTTCATATCAATTTTTTCTTTTGTATAGCTATGATTCACTTTTTGATGTTGAGATATCACGCTATTTTTTCATATATATTCTTTCTTTTTATGCCCTTGTTGGCAAATTTAGCTTGTAGCTTCTTTTCCATTCACTATTACCCTGACAAAGGGTTACAATAATAACAATTTCATCATCAATAAAATCACAATTACAATTTCCAAATCCCAATGTTCCATAATGATAAAACCCACCACCCCAAACTCAAGCTCTAAAACGAGTTGTCTCAGGTTTTGCAATTCGAGTGCGGGTCATATAAATAAGTCCTACAAACTAAGGGTATGGATTATAATTTGGTTCAATAAAAGGTTTTAGAAAGGCTCAGAGGGGCTAAGACGGATAAATAATAACAATAATCAAATAAAAGGGTGAGAAAGTATAAAAAGGCTTCAAGTGGTTTTAACATGAAAGAACTGCCTTATTCATTTTTTTAACTACCGGATTTCGTTATGTTTTCATTATTAGTTCATAGATAAGTGGGTTTTCAACTAATTTCAAACCTCACGTTCTACACACTAAATAACTCTCCCTAAGTTTCAACGTGACTTCTTAGCATTGCTCATTAACTTTCCTATTGTTTATTTCCTGTTTTCATACATGCATCTAAAAAAATTTAATACATCTTTCAAAAACATACTACTTACTATCATTGACCTAATTAAAATCATGCTCAAATAGGATCATTCAAATTATTCTATGCCTCAATTCAACCTAAAATTTTTAAATTTTATGCAAAAACGAAAAGAAGATGAGGACAACGAATCTCCACCCCCAACTCAAAAGTGAGCCGTGTCCCCACGACTCAAGAATGGAATAAAATTTAGAATTAAAACTAACTAAACTACCTAATGCATACAAGCTATTAAGAAAGAGAATTAGAGTGGCGTACCTGGCTGGCCATAGAGATCCATTATGTCCTCCTCCTCTTCCGAAGCAGAGGGATCAGAATAATCATCAATATGCTTTTCCAAGGTTACGTCTTCCAGCTGTGATTGCATCTGTATGACTTCCACCCGAAGTTCTCTGTTACCTTCTTGTAATCTCTCAATTTCGTGTTGTAATTTGAGAGCCCATGGGGGAAGATCATGATCAATAGAAGAACCTTAGTCATGAATTTTTATCTTCTTCAATGGTCTTGATGGTATGGACATTCTAGCAGTTAATCTCTTCTTTGGTAGTGGTTGTGCTGGTGCCTGTTCTTTTGATTCTTCACTAACCTCATCAATATTGATGTGTTTTTCAATGGTAGCTCCAAACACTTTCTTATTCTTCCCAAGGATGGCACACTTTCTCTTGTATTCCATAGCTTCAGATCTATTAGTCATGTTTGAATTACCCACAACTCAAGTTATACCAAGGATGAATTAAAAGTTTAAGAGAAATTGGTTTAGCTTGAGGTTGTTGCTTGGAATTTATGAAAGAGAAAGGTTTCTTGATGAATCTTGGAAGAACTCTTTAAAGCTTGATGAATTTGATGGTGTTTAATGGTGTAGTGTGATGAATTTGATGAAGAAATTGTGTTTATGGAGGATGGAGGAGAGAATTATTGGAGTTGTTGTGTTAGTTGTGAAGGTTTGCACAAGCTTTAAGTTGTATATATAGTGTTTGGGTCTGCAAATTTCGTGTGGGAGGAGCTAGGGTTGAGTTTTGATAAGGTAAGAAGTTGAATGGGCCTCAAATACCTCACAAACCGCCATACCGCGGTGCACCGGACCTAGGCCGCGGTGTACCGCAGATTCTGCTGTTTCAACTTTTCGTCTCGGTATAAAACCCGTGCTAGCATACCCATGGTACGGGTTTTTCCAGGCGCGGTATACCGGAAGTGAGGCGCGGTATACCGGACCTGCCTGCGAATTTTTCCGAAATTTTTCTTCTAACCCCAAACTCATTTCCTGCACAATAACACACTACCTTTCTCTCGTATTAGCTTGTAAACACAATTGAAAATATACACTAACTTAATATTATACACTACAACGGCAAAACAACTAATCTAAAAAGCAATTAAAAACAAGGGGTGTCTCCCAAGAGAACTTTTGTTTAACGTCTTTGAGTTAGACGTGTACTTCAGGCTAAGCGCTTTCCACGAGAAGGATTGTCTCCTCTCGCCCAAAGTCCTCACTGTCATGGTATCTCTTCAAACGCTGGCCATTCACCATGAAAATCCGCTGCTCTGTTGGATGTTCAATTTCAATCGCTCCATGAGGTGTGACTTTTGTAACAATGTAAGGCCCTCCCCAACGGGATTTAAGCTTTCCTGGGTAGTTCGGAAATCGAGAGTTGTATAATAAAACTTTTTGTCCTATCTCGAAATGCTTTGGACGGAGCCGTTTATCATGCCATCGCTTTGTTTTCTCCTTGTAGAGGCGTGAATTTTCATAGGCAAGATAGCGAAACTCCTCCAACTTGTTAAACTAAAATTAATTCGATTAAGAATGACGAAATTTCCACCACTTTCCTTTGATTCCCACGAACTTTTCAGCTCGATTCTTCATAATTATGGATGGTTCCATCCAAGATTTCGTGGGAAGGGGCTTTTCTGGTGGTAACTTGATAGCATAACACTCCTCTGGTGATCCACTCATATCCGCTGTTTTGACTCTTCGTTTGTTTGAAAGAATGTCCTTCATGAATTTTAGATATTTTGGCATTCTCTTGAGAGCTTCAACAAACGGCATATTAACCCTACTTTGCTCAACATGTTAACGAACTTCTTGAATTCCAGGTCATTGTCCTTCTTTCTGACACGTGAAGGGTATGGTGGTGGAGGGCGTGTATTAAGTTCCACTGGTTTTCTCGTCTTTTCTGGTGTCTCGGCTTGGACACTCTTCGGTTTAACTACCTCCTCTACTGTATCTTTGGTTGTTTATTCTCCCCCCTTTTCTGGAATAGGGATTGGTTCTGTTTCTGGTCTTGGTGGAGGTAGTTGTTTTCCACTTTGCAATTCAACTGCATGACAAAAATCATCTCTAGGAGCAATAGTATCACTTGGAAGTTGCCCTTTCGGACGATTTTGTAATGTACTTGCCATATGTGATAAAGTATGCTCTAGTTTCTTGATTACCTTTTGTTGGGCTTGGATTTTATGTTGGCTACGACTCATATTGTTTTCAATTGCTTGCATTATTTTAGCCATACTCGAATTCAAGCTTGGGATTAGTTCCTTCTTTGCCAGTTGCATTGATTGTTTAGGTGGATATTTCTTTGTTTCTTGATAAGCTTTCACAACAATGGGTGCCTTTTGCTGAATAGGTTGTGGTGGATTATAAGATTGAGGTTGGGGTTGATGATAAGTCTGTTGATTTCTGACCCAACTTCTTTGTTGTGGAGGTTGTTGATAATTAGTGTAGCTTTCTTGAGGATAAGTATAACCATTAGAATAATAGTTATCTTGCGGATATGTAGCGGAAGCTACTGCTGGATTATTCATACACCCTTTCCACACATGATTTCTTGATCTACAACCAGGACACAAAGGAATTGCACGTACTACATTTACCTGAGCAATTGTTCGGGCTTGTTCTTGTAGTTCTTCGAGTTGTTGGGCCAATTCTTTAAGCTTCAGAGATTCTGAAGTGCCTTCTTTTTCTGGTTTCTTTGGCCAACTTCTCTCGTTCTCAAGAATTCTCTCCATCCCCAACCCAGCTTCTTCAGGATCTAGTAACACAAAAGCTGCGTTTCCTAACGAATCTGCCTTCTCTCTTGACTTGTAATTAAGGCCTCCATAAAACAAGGTTAAATAATATTCCGGCGAGGATTTATGATATGGACATCTCGCTTCCTTTTCTGTAAATCGTAACCATGCTTCACCCAAACTCTCTCCGTTTTCCTGTATAAATTGTTCAAGCTCCAACATATCTTTTAAACGTCTACTAACCATATAGAAGCGGTCTAGGAATCTTTCTTGAAGCTTGTCCCAATCTGGAATAACATGAGGGTATTGGGTATCATACCAATCGCTTGCACCTCCGGTCAAGAAGAACTGGAACATCACGTAATATACTTGTTCCCTAGTAACTCCTCTTACGATATAAGCATCACAGCTTTGCATGAATTTCTGAATATATCGGATCGGATTTTGATGTGCAGCACCACTGAATAATCCATGAGTTGCAAACTGAGTTAACATCCCTGTATCAGGCTTAAATTTAGCGGCTTGGATTTCTGGAGCGCGAATTCCTCTTGGTTGCACTCTAAACTCGATGGGTAGCTCAAGTCTCCTTGGGTTCTCCATCTGTAACTATCTATAAAACAAAAACTAAAAGACAAAAGCGTAAAATAGAACTAACTGAAATAAAAGCACAAGATATATGCACAAGGACTAACGATGTAGTCCCCGGCAGCGGCGCCAAAAACTTGGTGGGGGCAAAGGGTGTGATAAAATATGATATAAATAAAGTGCAGATAAACACCCTAGACTGGCACAGTTCTGCAAGTATACCGATCGTATGCAAGTTTTAGAAAATAATTAGGATTCGTTCCACAGAGACTACGAAGGTTAGGGGAATCTTATGCAATAATCAAGTGCAGATAATTAGAGCTAGAACAAATAAAACGCAATAAAAGTAAAGACAAATAAATATTTGTTGGGTTTTTGATTAAACTAAATTAAAACTAAGAATTTAAAGACAGAAAATTAAATACGAAAGAGAAGTAGTATGAGAGTGTAGCTTGAGTCAATAGCATGTAATCCCCACTAGTTTTGCCGTTCTAAGCATGTAAGGGTGAATTACGTAGTATTTCAATAATCGGTTCCAATTACGCTAGGTAGTTTTAAATAAGATTTACCTGTGTCAATAAGGCTTCCTAAGCAAACTGTTCCTGTAATTGGTAAATAGTAACATGTACTAAACCATAGTGATTATCTAGTTAGGTTTATTTGTCAGATCTAAACCGAATACTAGACGTTATGTGCTAAACATGTAATTAAACACCGTTTTCAATGGTGACCTAACTACTAAATGGTAATTCTATATGGCTGCAGTCCACAAGAACACATAATATAAATTCAAACACATAAACAGAGAATAAAAACTATAATTCAATTTAAAACATAGAATTCCCAAATTAGATAGATGTCAATCAAAACTAGGGTTCATACATATATGCTAAAACTCAAGCTAAAGAAATTTAGTTCATGCAAGAAAAGAAAGAAATTACAAATTTAAAGTTAGAAGAATACATTGTGATGAACAGCTCCTTCCAGACTTCTCTCTTGTGTTGTAAGCTTCCTCTTGGTTTAATGTTTCACCAAGGATGATTTAAGAGTGTTAAGAGGCTGTATTTATAGTGTATAGGTTGACCTAATTCGTTTCTTGAAGGAGAGGTTAAGTAATGGACTCCAAGCCCAACTCAAATTCGTATGGACATAAAGATAATTTCTGCTGAACTGTTTTGAGCATATCTTCTTCGTTATTGGTCGGTTTTTGATCCACAATATACCAAAAAAATCCTCACAGAATTATCTAAGTCCATATGAAAGGAATCTTCCAAAATAGGCTTGGTTTTGGAGTTATCACCACTTCTTTAGGCGTAGCTGCAGAAATTCAGATTAAGGCAGCTTTTCCCTTTCCATGATTTTAGCTTTTGTTGCCTTTATCTCCAATTACATGCTTATCTCTTTCCATATCTTGTAGTCTTTGACTTGGACTCTAATTAATCTCCATAATTATCTTTAAAGCTTCACACTAAATAAACAATTAAACCCAATATGCTCTAAAAATATTATGTCACTAAATCAAGACTGAAAATAGGAAAGTGCACTAAATTAATCTAAAATCAACCTATAAACTAATAAATACGCCTAAAATGATGTCTCAGAGATAGATTTTATTATCACAAATGAGGAGACATCAGCTACACAAATAACACACATATTACGTGTAAACACTCATAAAATAGCAAAACACCTAAAATTATACAAGAAAGTGTAAAGTATAAATAAATAGGGAAAAGTCTTGAAATTTACAACTAAATAGCCCTGAAATGATGTCTCGAGTATAGATTAATTTATCAACAATAGAGATACATCAATATATTACTATTACATTAAGATATAATAAAAAACAAATAGGAAATACTACTCCCCTCAGGTATGCACATTTTTCAGATGAACTTTCACTATTTTTGTACCTTCCATTTGTGTCTTTGATTTTTCTTATCTCTCACCCCATCACTTCAATTGAAAACCTACCCGCTTAATAACTCTCTATGACCATGCCAAGGATTTCAATTACCATTTAACATATCCATGTATTCTTCTATTCTTTCCTACCATATCATATACACACTAACCTCCATTATTATCCAAAATAATTTATTCTTCTTCATCCATGAACATTGATAAATGGTGAAGTGGTTGATTACTTCTTCGCATGAGTATATTTGGAGACTAAAACCATGTTGGTAAAATATTATAAGACATATCTCCATTTTTATCTCACATTTCCGTAAGAGATGTTTGCAATCTTCGATACTCAAGTGACAATACTCACACTTTACGATTGTATTTTCACTCCAGTTTCATTGTCTTTGCCTTTTGGTAGTCGATTAAGTATAGTTAGCAATATGTTGATTCTACGTCTAGGTCTTTTCTTTTTATCCTACACTAGTTTATGCCAAGATACTGCTGGAATCTTAATAATAAAAAAATTCGATTTGGTATCATCACATTGTACTATGTTTTGTTGTTGAGTATTGATTTGGACTAAGGATGTGATTTTGTTAAAAAATGCTGCTTGGATGGCCATCTCCATTGATTTCTTTGTATAAAGTTCTTCAGTTTCAATTTTATTGTAATCTGGTATGTCAAAACAATTTGTCATATCTAAGAGTTGATATGATCGGTATCTAGCTATCCGACCAAAATATAATTTGCTTAGCATTTCTCACTTGGTATTTGATGAATTCTGTAGTTGTATCTCTTAATTATAGGGTTTTCCTCCAATCCCATGATGCATTTGTTGGTAATTTAACTTTGCATATTGACTTGATATATAGAAAAACTGAGTATACCACCATATGGTATTTCATTACAACAAGTCCAAAGTAGTTTCATGATAGTTACCTTGTTTTCTACTTTTAAAATTTTAACACCTATGCCCCGTTATTTTGTTTCCCTACAGAATTTGTCCCATGCTAACTTAGCTCCACCTAAACATATGCTTTTACCTCTCCAAATAAATGCGACCATTTTTTGTTAATTTGTATCTAGGCCTAATAGCTTATAGAAAGGTTGCATTGCTTTATTTATGTGAATGTTTGGATCATCTGATGGTTTAATGAACACCAAAGTATCATTAACAAACATTAAGTGGTTATGGTTACATTGGGATGCCATATGAAATATTCTTTCTTTCATACTATTTGAAGTCTTTATATTAGCACAATATACATGTAGAAATAAGGTAATGAGATATGGGGTACCCTTGTCTTAAGTACCTTGCATCTTTAAGATCCTAAGATTAAGAGTTAAAAATAATTATTTAAATCTAACCAAAAAAATCAAATTTTGGATAAAGAGGCATTTAAACCTGTATCATATGGTGATATACATCTTTCTAGAATTGGAAAGAAATTATCGGAACAAGGCATCATAAGACTCATCATAAAGCGATAACTATACACCTTGGAATTACAGAATTAGACAGGAAACGTATGATTTCATTAAATTAAAAATTCACTTTACCAAATATCATCGGTGGAATATGAATATATGGGATGAGAGAAATTTAAACATCTCATTTATTAGATTATAATAAAGGTTTTGAGTAGTAGAATGGATTCACATGACTTTTTATAATTAAAAAATTAGGATTATGTTAGAGAAGAAAAGATAAAATAAAATAGATGAGAGCACAGAGTGGACATTCATTTTCATTTTTTTTAAAAAGTAGATAAATAATTGGGTTTCACGGGTTGAGATTTATTGGGTTTAAAATAACCCCGGGTAAGATTTCATTTTTTGGGGTTGAGCTGTTATTTTTCCAATCATTCCTATGGAAACCTAATCCTAACCCACCCCAAATATTCACAAGTCTTAACCATCGTCCTTTGTCCTTCTATGACTATTTCTTCCTCTTATTTTTTTTGCCGCTATTGCCGCTGCTAACTTCGTTGCTTTCGATATGTTTAATTTGCCTTCGTCCAAACCTCCGTATAAACCATCTAACCCTAGGACAAGCGCATTTTGATCTATGGTCATTACATTTCAATCAAGAATCGAGGTTAATATTTTTAAATTTAAATGCATTATTCTTTATATTTTTTTGTCATTACTTTTTGTTTCAATTAGATACTAGATAATCTTTAATTGTCATCGCTCGTATTATTTTATCATGTTTGTTTTGTATTTTATATCTTAGTATTTCAAGCTTAATTTAAGTTGTTTAATATAACTAACTAAATATGAAACTTGTATTAAATTAGTTTAATTAGATTTTCATTATCATAATAATTGATGGGAGAATAAAACATGAATTCATATATGATCTTGTTTTCTTTCACTTATGTTTAAATTTCTAATTAAACTATATTTAAACCAATGGTGATGAATTATTAAAATTTTTGGCTTTCAAAAAATAAATAAACAGTGATAAACACTTTCAAAGTGCAACATATTTTATATTTTCCTGATCGGTTATTTCATTGTTATATTTAAATTTTTATTACTTATTTCATTGTTGTAGTTGCTACATATGTTAAATTTTGTTTTGCTTAAACTCGTGTAAGTATTTGGGGCTCATAGATTAAGCTTTATTGGACACAAAATAACCCCGGGCTGGCTGTACTGCATTTTTTTGGATTGGACTCTTGTTGTCCAACCCTTCCTATGAAACTCTCTCCCCACCCCAATACTGAGAATACAGAATACTTAACCTTTTTTAGTAGGGCCGGTCCTGACATATTTGGGGCCCAAAGCGAATTTCATAATAGGGGTCTATATATATATATATATATATATATATATATATATATATATATATATATATACATTAATAATAATTATAAGAAAAGCAAGAATATTTTTTATAAAAAATCATTTTGGGATGAGACTCGAACCTTGAATCTCTCACAAAAATATATATTATTTTGCCAATGAGCTAAGTTATGAATCTTGCAATTTTACTGAAATCAAATATATGACTATGGTATAAGAATCGCGTTCTTTAAACATCAAAGCACATAAAAAATATATGGTATAAGCAAATAAAGAATTATAAATTAAAGATTATACATATGCAAACCCAAGCTATGGGAAAATCAGTTTATATCTAAAGACATAGAAATAAACTAAGGATAAAAGCAATTAGAAACAAAGATAAGCTAAATAATATAATACAAATTACCCTAATTATAGAGGGATAGGATGGAGAAGAGGAGTTTGCTACTTTCCAACTTCTTCTCTTCCTCTCTACATGTCTTTTTGCTTCTATGGATGGCTTATAAGAGTAATAATAATTAAAGGCTTAGCAAGGACTAAGCCAATGTTAAGAACTGAGTAAGGACATGTTTAAAATGATAAAATTGTGTATTTATAGGTGTTAAGAAGACCCTAGATCTAAATCTTGAGTTGAAGGTAAGTAATTGGAATCCTTTTCCAATTTTAATTCGTTTCCTAAAATATCAGAGAGGATAAACACTACTCACTGTTTTTATCATATCTCCTTTGTCATTGGTTCGATTTTCGCCTACTTTATATCAAAAGGATCGAAGAGAAGAGATATATGCTTGCTATTTTGAATTCTCATCCAAATTACCAGTCTATTTGAAGTTATATTCACTTTAGTGAACGTAGTTGCAAAATTTTAGATTCACATGCCAGCTTTTTCTTTCCTATTTTATCTCTACTTCATTTTATCTCTTGATTCCTTCTGTATCTTCTTTCCTTATCTCTTTAGAATTGATTTGACATATAGTTATATTCTATATATCTTTAAAGCTTCACATTAACACACAAATTAAACCCAATATGCTCTAAAAATAATAAATCATCAAATCAAGAAATAAGAATTTATCGAAATACGAGTAAAAATCTATTATCAATTAATCATAAACACCTAAAATGATGTCTCCGATCTAGATTATAATATCACAAATAGGGAGACATCAGGACTCCTAACTCAATGTTGTATCATCCCGATACAATAAAGATAGAGTCAAAGGGAAGTCTCTAAATACACAGCTAAGTCAATTAAGCACAATTGAAAGAAGATAGCAGAATATATAAAATAAACTCAAAGCAACTAATTTGAAAATTTCATGTAATAATATTTACAAACAAGATTACCTGTACACTTGTCATACTTATGATCAACAAGGCTAAAATTCAAGATCGGATTAGCTTTGCAATGCATGAAGGAGAGGTTATTCACTTAGCTTACCAAGGAGGCTATATATTGTGAATCAAACTTCGCTAGTATCCAAAGATCCACCTAACTACTTGATGTCTCCTCATTTGTAATAATAAAATCTATTCATGAGACATCATTTTAGGTGTATTTATTAGTTTATAGATTGATTTTAGCTTAATTTAGTGCACTTTCCTATTTTGAGTCTTGATTTAGTGAATTATTATTTTTAGAGCATATTGGGTTTAATTGTTTATTTAGTGTGAAGCTTTAAAGATAATTATGGAGATTAATTAGATTCCAAATCAAATACTACAAGATCTGGAAAGAGATTAGCATGGTAATTGGAGATAAAGGAAACAAAAGCTAAAATTATGGAAAAGGAAAAGCAGCCTAAATCTGAATTTCTGCAGCAACGCCTAAAGAAGTGGTGATAAATCCAAAACCAAGCCGATTTTGGAAGATTCCTTTCATAGGGACGTAGATAATTCTATGAGGATTCGTTTAGTATATTATGGAGCAAAAACCGACCAATAACGAAGAAGATATGCTCAAAACAGTTCGGTAGTAATTATCTTTATTTCCTTACGAATTTGAGTTGGGCTTGGAGTCCATTACTTAACCTTTCCTCCAAGAAACGAATTAGGTCAACCTATACACTATAAATACAGCTTCTTAACACTCTTAAATCATCCTTCGTGAAACCTTAAACCAAGAGGAAGCTTACAACACAAGAGAGAAGTCTGGAAGGAGCTGTTCATCACAATGTCTTCTTCTACCTTTAAATTTGTAATTTCTTTCTTTTCTTGCATGAACTAAATTTCTTTAGCTTGTGTTTTAGCATATATGTATGAACCCTAGTTTTGATTGACATCTATCTAATTTGGGAATTTTATATTTTAAATTGAATTTTAGTTTTTATTCTCTGTTTATGTGTTTGGATTTTTATTCTGTGTTCTTGTTGACTGCAGCCATATAGAATTACCATCTAGTAGTTAGGTCACCATTGACAACGGTGTTTAATTACATGTTTAGCACATAACGTCTAGTATTCGGTTTAGATCTGACAAATCAACCTAACTAGATAATCACTATGGTTTAGTACATGTTACTATTTACTAATTACAGGAACAGTTTGCTTAGGAAGCCTTATTGACACAGGTAAATCCTATTTAAAACTACCTAGCGTAATTGGAACCGATTATTGAAATACTACATAATTCACCCTTACATGTTTAGAACGGCAAAACTAGTGGGGATTACATGCTATTGACTCAAGCTATATTCTCATACTATTTCTCTTTCATATTTAATTTTCTCTCTTTAAATTCTTAGTTTTAATTTAGTTTAATTAGAAAACCAAACAAATATCTATTCTGTCTTTACTTTTATTGCGTTTTAATTATTCTAGCTCTAATTATCTGCACTTGATTATTGCATAAGATTCTTCTAACCCTCGTAGTCTCTGCGGGACGAATCTTACTTATTTTCTAAAACTTGCATACGATCTGTATACTTGCAGAACCGTGCTTAGTTTAGGGTGTTTATCTGCACTTTATTTATATCAGTTAGTTCTATTTTACGCTTTTGTCTTTTAGTTTTTGTTTTATAGATAGTTACAGATGGAGAACCCAAGGAGACTTGAGCTACCCATCGAGTTTAGAGTGGAGCCACGAGGAATTCACGCTCCAGAAATTCAAGCCGCTAAATTTAAGCCTGATCCAGGGATGTTAAGTTTGCAACTCATCGATTATTCAGCGGTGCTGCACATCAAGATCCGATCCGACATATTCAGAAATTCATGCAAATCTGTGATGCTTATATCGTAAGAGGAGTTACTAGGGAACAGGTTTACTACGTAATGTTCCAGTTCTTCTTGACTGGAGGTGCAATATGATACCCAGTACCCTCATGTTATTCCAGATTGGGACAAGCTTCAAGCAAGATTCCTAGACCGCTTCTATCCGGTTAGTAGACGTTTAAAAGATATGTTGGAGCTTGAGCAGTTTATACATGAAGACAAAGAGAGTTTGGGTGAAGCATGGTTACGATTTACAGAAAAGAAGGCGAGATGTCCATATCATAAATTCTCGCCGGAATATTATTTAACCTTGTTTTATGGAGGCCTTAATGACAAGTCAAGGGAAAAAGCAAATTCGTTAGGAAACACAGGTTTTGTGTTACTAGACCCTGAAGAAGCTGAGCTGGGGATGGAGAGAATTCTTGAAAACGAGAGAAGTTGGCCAAGGAAACCAGAAAAAGAAAACACTTTAGAATCTCTGAAGTATAAAGAATTGGCACAACAACTCGAAGAACTACAAGAACAAGACCGAACAATTGCTCAGGTAAATGTAGTACGTGCAATTCCTTCGTGTCCTGGTTGTGGATCAAGAAATCATGTGTGGGAAGGATGTATGAATAATCCTGCAGTAGCTTCCGTTACATATCCGCAAGATAACTATTATTCAAATGGTTATACTTATCCTCAAGAAAGCTACACTAATTATCAACAACCTCCACAACAAAGAAGTTGGGTCAGAAATCAAGAGACTTATCATCAACCCCAACCTCAATCTTATAATCCGCCACAACCTATTCAGAAAAAGGCACCCATTATTGAAAAAGCTTGTCCAGAAACGAAGAAAGATCCACCTAAACAATCAATGCAACTGGCAAAGAAGGAACTAATCCCAAGCTTGAATTCGAGTATGGCTAAATTAATGCAAGCAGTTGAAAACAACATGAGTCGTAGCCAACAAAAAATTCAAGCCCAACAGAAGGTAATCAAGAAACTAGAGCATACCTTATCACATATGGCGAGTACATTACAAAATCGGCCAAAAGGGCAGCTTCCAAGTGATACTATTGCTCCTAGAGATGATTCTTTCCATGCAGTTGAATTGCGAAGTGGAAAACAACTACCTCCACCAAGAAGAGAACCTGAACCAGTCCCTATTCCAGAAAAGAGGGGGAAGAAACAATCAAAGATACAGTAGAGGAGGTAGTTAAACCGAAGAGTGTCCAAGCCGAGACACCTGAAAAGACGAGAAAACCAGTGGAACTTAATACACGCCCTCCACCACCATACCCTTCACGTGTCAGAAAGAAGGACAATGACCTGGAATTCAAGAAGTTCGTTGACATGTTGAAGAAGTTAGAAGTTAATATGCCACTTGTTGAAGCCCTCAAGAGAATGCCAACATATCTTAAATTCATGAAAGACATTCTCTCCAACAAGCGAAGTATAGAAACTGGGGAAACAATTGGATTGCCTGTGGAGTGTAGTGCTATATGTCAAAGTAAGTTGCCACCAAAGCTAGAAGATCCCGGAAGTTTTACAATTCCCATCGGCATTGGAGATAGTTGGACCGGGAAAGCATTATGTGATTTTGGCGCGAGTATCAATCTCATGCCTAGATCCCTGTTCGAGAAGCTTAATATAGGAGAGGTAGTACCCACATCTGTGGTATTACAAATGGCGGATCGCTCCCTCTCACGACCAGTAGGTAAAATTGAAGATGTTTTAGTTAAGGCTAGTTCTTTTATTTTCCCTTGTGATTTTATTATTCTTGACTATGACGCGGATAAGAATGTCCCCATCATCTTGGGTAGACCATTTTTAGCCACGGGGCGTACACTAATTGATGTTGAGAATGGTGAGTTGATCATGAGGGTACAAGACGAACATATACGATTCAATGTGTTTAAGGCTATGAAGTTACCAAATTCGAAAGATGAATGTTTCAAAATAGATGTCATCGGAAAAATTGCGCAAGAAGTCTTCAATGAAGCAAGCTTAGATGATGATCTTGACGACGCCTTAGCACTTGAATCCCAAGAGGAACTCGAGATTCCCCCTGAAGATGTTGCTGCATTAGGATCAAATGTACGAGAACTACTCCGAGAATCAGGTGAAATTGAACCAATGAAACAACCATCTATAATATGTCCACCTGTTCTCGAAGAAAAACCGCTTCCTGATCATCTGCGCTATGCATATCTAGGTACGAACAAAACTTTGCCTGTTATTATTTCTGCTAACCTTTCACGTCCTCAAGAGGAGACGTTGCTTCATGTACTTCGTGCTAACAAAGAAGCAATCGGATGGACTATTGCCGACATCAAAGGAATTAGTCCCTCCGTTTGCAAACACAAAATTATTCTTGAGAACGAAGGTGGGAGATCTATAGAGGGAAAAAGAAGACTCATGCCAGCTATGAAAGAAGTGGTGAGGAAGGAATTAGTCCCTCCGTTTGCAAACACAGAAAGCACTTTTGGTTAACGTCTTTTAAAGTTATACATGTTACCTAGATTATTTCTTGATTATATAGCCTCCCCAACAACGGGTTAGGCTATGCACATCTACTATCCGAAATTTGTGACCCTTCCTAGTTTAATTCAATTCGTTTTGCCGAGAAGCACTCTTGTAACTACAAACGGACCCATCCACAGATTCTTGAATCCCCGTGGTCTATTCTCTCGCTTGGGGGATTTCCAAGCAACCTCGTCACCAACCCCAAACTCACTTTTGATTCTCTTCTATACGGGTTTACTATGGACTTTCTGTTTAGCTTCCTTTGTCACAATATGGCGTGTTGGGACTTCTCGTGACTTCTCAAGCTTTTCTTTCACAGAATGGAAAGTTCTGGATTATTTTCCAGTTTGGAGAGTCACGGTTCCCTTATTAATTATATCAACCTCATCCTTACTATCAAAATCTTTGATTATTACCTCGATTAATTTAAACTTGATTGGTCATGATGGTTGTGTAGGTGGTGGTTCCACCTTACTTTATTCAGCTTGCACCTTATGTGCGGTGTCTCTTCTTTCTTAGTCTCTTTTTCATATTTTCTTACCACATGCTTGAATTCTTGTTCAACCTCTTTCACATTTAGATCTTTAACAATTACTTCTTCTAAGCTAAGCTTGGTTGGTTCTTTTATGGTTGAAACTTTGAACCCAACATTGCCATCGCCCAGTTTCATATGTAATACTTGATGTAATTGTTGATTGATCATAGTTACTTGCGTCAATCTTTTCTCCATCTCTTGAATTTTTCGGTGCATGAGTTGCATTATTAATATGGAAGCATTGAGCTTTGCGTAACTTTCTTTCCTTTTATCGGTTGATCTTTGATAAATTTTGCAAGATCATCTTTTGAATTAATTAATTCAGTGCAGTACTCTATGTCTTTTTCATATAATGTTTTCAAGCTGATTATTGTTGATCACATGAAATATTCCAAGGTTTGTGAGATATCAATGTCGGAATCTTCTTGAGGCTTATCCATGATCTGTGATGGAGCTCGAGCATCTTCACAAATATCGCACCCATGGGTGAGTTGTGCCGTCCATGTGTCTAATTTTTCCTCCAAGGTCTATTCCCTTTGAGTATTATATTGGTCCTAGTGGCGTAGGTTAGTTGTGGTTGCGGTAATTGACTTTGAGATGTGAGGTTCCCAAGTGTTGATCTTGGGAATGCACACTCTTCCCAAATGTGCCCTGGCAACCCATAGTGTGAACATTGATCCATAGATTTAAGAAAATTTGTCATACCTAACAAACTTGAACAGAGACTAAAAAGGAAATGCGTAAAACTGAAAAGAAATAAAAACTTCTACACTAAATGAACAAAAATAAACTAACTTAATGATAAATCTCCGGCAACGGTGCCACAAACTTTGTCGGGGCAAATGTGTAATCAGATAAATAAAGATAATAATAAAGGAAACGCCCTTGACTACCACGAGAAACTCACTACAAGTATTACATATCGTTTGCAAGTTTATTTAGTAAGTAAAAGTTCATTCGCAGGGATTTAATTTGTTAGATCTACTTGTATATATAAAGAGGTGTAGGAGAATTTACTTCTTAAAATAAAAAGACAGTAAAAGTAATAGTACTGATTGGGTTGTCAGATTCGGAAGATAATAATGCAACCAAATAAATACTAAAAGAATGGAGATGAGAAGTATAGCTTAGGTTTGCTAGCATGCACTTATCCTTCTAATCAATATTCTAGTTATAAGGGTGATTAAAGCTCTTAGATAGATATCCTAGATTCTATATTCCTCCTAACCCCCTCCCGGGTGTACTTAGGTAGCGACCTAACAATTACCAAGGGACTTGGGTAAGGGGACCCCTGCGCAATGATTGTTGGTTAATTCTACAGACCTAATGCATATCTAGTTAGGCAAGTCCTTTTGGATCACTACCGCACACTAGACGCTCATGTGGTGTTTCAATAATTAGACACCCCTTTCGGGTGACCATCGAACTACTATTAATGGGGTAGTCTATACGCATGCATTCGCAAGAACTACAGTAAATACATCAAAAAACATAAACCAAATATATGGTATAAGAAACTTAATCAATTTAAAGGTTAATACAAAATAACTTAAAATCAAATACAAAATTAGAAATCAAATTTTTTATACATATGCGAACCCAACTTATGGGAAAATCAGTTCATATCTAAAAACATTGAAATAAACTAAGGATAAAATTAATTGGAAACAAATATAAGATAAATAATCTAATACAAATTACCCTAATGATAGAGGGATAAGATGGAGAAGAGGAGTTTGCTACTTTCCAACTTCTTGTCTTCCTCTCTACAAATCTTCTTGTTTCTACGAATAACTTCTAAGAGTAATAATAATTAAAGGCTGAGCAAGGACTAAGACAATGTTAAGATCTGAGAAAGGAATGTTTACATTGATTAGAGGGTGTACTTATAGGTGTTAAGAAGACCCTAGGTCAAAATATTGAGTGGAACGCAAGTAAATAGAATCCTTTTCAAATTCAAATTCGTTTCCTAAAATATTTAACACTTCTCACTGTTTTGATCATATTTCCTTCTTTATTGGTCTGATTTTCGCCTACTTTATATCGAAACGACCGAAGAATTTATCGTTACTTTAGTGGACGTAGTTGCAGAATTTCAGATTCACATGACAGTTTTTCCTTTCCTATTTTATCTCTACTTCCTTTTATCTTTTGATTTCTTCCATATCTTCTTTCCTTATCTCTTTAGAATTGAGTTGGTATATAACTATATTCCATATATCCTTAAATCTTCATATTAACAAACAAATTAAACTTAATATGCTCTAAAAATAATAAATCATCAAAGCAAAACAAGAAATAATAATTTATAAAAATACAAATAAAAATCTATAATGAATTAATCATAAAATTCTAAAATGATGTCTCCAACCTAGATTATTATATCACAAATAGGGAGACATCATCAATCCCAACTTGCATTTTTTGTACTTAAGATGAGAGATGTTTTGTTTGTTGGCATAACTTTCGTTAGCATGAGAGATTGAGATCGAGATCTACACTACATGTGTGATTTTCTAATAAATTGAAACTGAGATAAGTCAATTTGTTATTTTCTATCTTCCATTTTTTTTGGAAGTTGAAACACAAATGAGACTGTAAGATTTCAACACTTCAACTTCTTTGGTGTAGTTTTATTTATTTAAAGATTATTAAAAAATTATTGATATCTTTGAGATGGAGATACAAGTATATCATTTCTCTTTAAGTTATTGTAATATATTTAATTATTAATTTTGTAAAATTTATTTAATTTAATTTTTTACAGAAGCTTAGAGATGAATTTCTAGTAATGGGGCTTAAATTTAAAGAACATGAAGAACTTAGATACAATTCAAATCTGAAATGAAAAAATTGGATGTGTCAGTTCTAAACATGCAAGGTATAATCTCTTTCCATATTTCTGCATATGTTCTTATTTGTGTTTTAATATAAATAAGCATATAAGTACTTTATAATTTCATAAGTTCCTATAGTCTCCTTGACTACTATGTATATTAAAAAGACATGCTTGATAAAAAGAGTTGAACTTCCAGTTGTTTTAGAAGCTTCTCCTAGCAAGTACACATGAAAAAAAATAGAAAACCTATTGGGTCATAGATATGAGTATGAGAAGTAGGTACTGCAAGAAATTCTAAAGAATGATAAATTTGCAGCTCGTTTTCGATATTTCCGGAGACGAAGGATGTGATAAGGGTTCTTGATTTGTTTGGAAAACTTGATGATGATAACTTAAGCTGTTTAGTTCACTTTCATATTACCTTTTTTGCATGTCTATTTTACTTGAGTATTAATATATCTCAGTGTCTCACTTGGAAAACCATATTTCTCTCAGAGTACAATGGTGTTAAAGTTATGAAAAAAATATAAGAAGACAACTGTGGCTCGGTCGATGGTCATTGCATTTCACTCCAGAAAGTGTGACGAATCACTGGATTTCATTTATGTAGGTTCTATGAGTTGACATTGTAGAAATAAAAGATGTATATGTGTATGAAAACTAGTGACACAACTATAATGAAGATGAAGTTTTGTCATTAATTATATTACACAAGCATAAAAACATTACATTTTATAACCATTATATCAATAAGTAATTTCTCAAATATCATCTTCACAAAAACACATTTATAGTTCAAAGATATATTATTAGACTTTTCATTCTGCAATATAGTTTATTTCATCACAAAATACTTAAACGAGTGAGTAATTTTCTTGGAAAAAAAAGTACATGAGAAGGGGGAGATTGTATATAAGTCCTCTCGCTCATTCTGACCATGTATACATATACTTATATTTTAAATAACTAATATATACATAAATGTGGAAGTGGATGGGTTGGTGTTATCTAAAGCCTGTATAAGATGAAGAAAAAAATTATGTAGATAAGAAAAGCTAACGAAGATGAAGAAAGGGATCATGATAGTAAAAATAAAACATGATGACAAAGGTATCTGGAAAGTGTGACTTTGATGCCTTACAACTGTTCTAGTGTTCAATTCTCTCATGGCAACACTTCAAAGCACAGAGATATATAACAACACCATCCTTTCACTTTCAAGAGAGAGAGAGAGAGAGAGATATGAAACTTGTTATATGGTTTATTGGGTTTTTTATATATTCCAAAGACTCTCGGAAGGATGACACGATGATCATCGGTGACTATGAAAAACCTGACAATAAAAAAGATGCTAAAAGTCTTGCTCGCTATATTGATTGTTTTGACCAGATTGACTTAGACTCACAACTTTAAACACTTTACAAGTTATATTTTACCATGAAGTATATCTCATGACATGCTAAGTAAAAATTAACAAAAGTAATTCATCACTCCACCAAAGCTAGGGATATAAATAAAGATTATGTAATTTATGTCGGGTCAATATTTCTTTATGTTATTTTATTACACCTTTGTGCATTAAGCCACTTTTATGTCGTCTCTTCAAATACATTGTGTAATAGTTACAATTATAAGCCACCTAATATACTAAAGTAGTGTGTGTATTTTGGCTATATATAGAAAAAATGTAAGACATTAGTCATAAGCTTTTCTACCATAAAAAATACAAGTATTGCTCTATTTTTTGTAACCAAACTTTCGTCATTATTGAAACATTGGTTAGAAATATGTTATGTGTCTCAACTATTGTGGGTGATGCTTTAGTAGTTTTTGAAAGTTATTTTCTGGATTCTTTACACAACTATGATTCTATTTCATAAGAATCTGATTGCCTTAAAAAATTATTCAAGGTGTGCTAGTGAATCTAGTATTGTAATAGATATGTTAAAACCAGTTGTATCATATATGTCCCTCTTGTAACAAATTGGCTAATATTGCAGGAGAGTGCTTTATTTTCAATTAACTCCCCTAATAATTGACACTAAGTCCCTAGTTAATTTTGAATAATATGGTTATGATTTTCCCTTTAATAATAAGGATTTTCTAGTAATTTTTGTGTTGAATTCTTTTTATTTTATCCTTTTTTAGCTTTTAGTTTGTATTAAATATTTTTGAAAAAAAAGAAAAAACCATTTATCGTTAATATTTTTTACAAGAAAAATGAGACTTAAGTGGGAACCCGCGTGACCCACCCCAAACATGGAGGGTTTAGGGTGGTAAATGGATATTTGGATGGATCCATTGATATATATATATATATATATATATATATATATATATATATATATATATATATATATATATATATATATAATGTATAATAGATTCTATCATGCACACAATCATACTCAATGCAATGCAATTGTTTGATCTTATTGGAGACCCTCTATAATTTTGCACGTGAGAGGTTATTTCTTTGTTTTATCCAGTCATTATTGACTTGATAATATTTATCTAATAGTATATTATATAAGATATTGTATATAGTCCTATTAAAATAAGGATATATAGGCATGGATGCCATCCACACTAGAATAAAATGAGTTTTCTTAAGAAACATGGTAGTGGAGAAAGACCTCTTAGGGATAAGATATATAGGCTAAAGAAAGATACTAAAAAGGATCTTTCTTTTATAATCATACATAATCAGAATGTTATTGTTCTAGTATGTATACATAAAATTGAAATAAAATTAGAAGTCCATAGATTTATGGAGATATTAAACAGCTAAAAAGGTGGAGATATAAACAACTAAAAAGGCCATGTCCTTTTTAATTATAATATTAATAATTATAATAATACTATACTTATAATAATAATAATCATGATAAAGATTCATTTGCCTAGTTACCTTGTATAATCATTAAGTAATGTTGTAAAATAGACCTAACATGTCCCAAATAATAGTCCATTACGCCCTAGTATTAAGACATGTCAACCAATATATACCATATTATTAGGACAAATCCGCGCCTCAGTATTTCCTACAAAAAATCTCCAAAAAACTTTAACATTAATTTATTTTATCTATTTTTAGTCTGGAAATAACTTCTAACTAGCATTTTCAAATTCTTTTTACAATTGATATGAAAAGTATACGAGGTGGTAGGCAGACAATCGAGGGCTACAATGTTGGTTTTAACCAAAACTATGACCGACCTTGTACTTTGGTTAATCATGTAGTTCAAGTTTATGTTTGGATGTAGTACTCTTTAGTGTGTTCTTGAGGGTTTCTTGTTAGTGTATTGGTGTTCTTGAACAATCTATCTCAGGATTGATGCATTTTTCCATTTATTCTTATTTTACTATTAATTCAAGGCTCGCATTTCCTTTAGTCGCTTCCTTTTTGTGTAGTGATCATAAACATAATAAATCCAATAAAATTATAAGACAGAGAAACATAGATACTAAATAGAATCTATAAGGTAAAATATAAAGCAAGATAGTATGACAGAAGATAGAAACATATGCAATGGGTAATCAAATCATTCAAGTAATAAAAAGATTAGCCGAAAGAAAAAACTACCTATTTGTTCCAAAGAGGAAGGTAATATCTTGACATGATGTATAACTCCTAATTATAATATAAGGGCCTAAAAAAAGCCTAATATGCGTACCCATGACAAGTGTATTTTGCGCAACCTATCAACGTCATGCACGTTCCAATAGCGTCTGCAAATACCCCATCTATACCAAATATTTTCTACATCTTATATTTATATCTTATAAAAAAATTATGGCCATTATAAATCAAATAATGTCCATAGATCTCGAGCAATAAGATTACCCTAGAATATTATAGTAATATTGAGCATCAGAGTGTCAATGAGAGAAAGTGCCTTTGCATAGTTTCTGGTTTCTAAAAACCTTAGATACATCAAACAGACATATTATCAAGGTGTCGCAAAAAGGTACGTTATTATACTCGATAAGTAGTTCACTTACACTCTTTATCATCGACATTTTTATTCTCCCTTTTTTGTTAGGGTACTGGATTGAACTACCAAAATGAAAAGTTGATATGTGATAATGTCTTATCTATCATTTGGTGTCGTCTGTGATAATAAGTTTGGTTCCTATTTAGTTTCTACATGGGTTTGAAGCGATCAACAATGTATTTGGTACAGTAGATAGATGTCAAAGTAACAAACGTTACATAACTGGTCAATAGAAGATCTCACCTGATAATGAGGAATAATCAGCTAGAGGAGAATAATGTAACTCCACAAATATGAATTGTAGACAATTATAATAGGGTGGACGAAGGATACATTCCGGTTATATGGGAACCAACTAATCAAGTTGAGCCTTATATTCTATCTAGGTTGGCATTTGACGATGAAAATGAGCCTTATCCATGGAAACACTATATATAGATCCTTAGTTACAGTAACTTGCGAGTCAATGAAGAACTTTGTTGAAACAGACAATAAGAGAGCCTTCAATTATTCACATACTAGGTAATGATGAGGGCCACGATGAGAGTGGGATTCCTTGAGAGCTAAGGTTGTATATAACTCAATTTAATAATTTAAATAAGAATATAATATATATATATTTTAGAGAACTATGAAAAAGAATAAGTAGTCCTGACCGATTAAGGGAGGTATTCAAGCAGACTAAGCATTAACGATCAATAAGAGAAATCCTATGTCATCGGAGATACTAGACACTCATTTTCAAAAAAAAAAAAATTAGGTTGCCTTCTATGTTTGACTTAAATGGGATTATGAATCACGACTCACATGTATATGCATACAAATGGATTATTGACTTCATTTTAGTGTCTGGTGCAGATTATTGATGAGCATTCCTAGCAACTGTTGATCGAAATACACTTAAGTTTGAGTGAAAAAATATCATATTATATTATTAACGTATTAGCTTTTCTATTATAAAATAATGGGTAATATTTCATAAATAATTTTTTTATGCAAATAATTTTATAGAAATATCATGGTCGTTCATTCACCAAGTATTCACAATTCAAAAATATTGATAACTTTTTGTAAATAACTACTCCTTCTTATAATATTATATTTTCTTTAATTGAATAAAACCATAAGTTAGCCTAATGGTCATATAGAGTTCAGACGTAACTCAAATATAAGAAAGAAACAAATATGTATATTAGATCTGCTATTTATCTTATCCATTCAAATAACCATATAATAAATTTGGTTCTACAAAACCTTAACACCGGAAAATATCTATTCAATTCGGACTATTAACATTATGCCACGATTAAATGTCTTTTTTGTGACTATAAAATATAATAATAGAAAATCAGATTTTGTCAATTCCTTTCATTAACACATGTTATTCTACTTCTAGATTTTTGAATGTAATATTATATTTACATCTATATATAAAATGGAATTAATAAGAGTATAGTCTTATAATTAAAATATATTTACTATTCTTTTTGAATATACATTTGTGAAGAGTTTTAAGTACCGAAAGTATTATATTTTGAGAAAATACAGTATTTAATTTGTAAGGCTTAAATAAGAATAGTAGGGAGAATCAATCCACAAACATGAAGCAATAGTAGTTTCAACAATGACGTTGAGTATTTTATAAAGTACTTTTAATTTATTTTATATCATGTGATGGTTTTAATAATGTCTAACACGTCTATTATCAACCTATTTTAAGTAATGCAGTAATATATTTAGTTTTATAAGTTTGGATCCTTTGTAATATTAATTATTTGATCTATACTGTCTCGTTATCATATGATTAATTGTATTATGGATAGTACAACCTACTTCGTTTTATACCCATTTAGTGGTAATTGATACTGTTGTAGAAGAGACCTACTTCGCCATTTCATATTTGATACTTTATATTATTATCGATCGACATAATATTATCATGTTGCACTAGGTGGTACCAAATTGCCAAATTTGATATGACAATCATGATCTATTCCTACTAGCGCATGTGACAAAGAAATTGAAGATATTGCAAAAGTCATAAAGGCAAGACAACAATACACTTTAAAACATAGATATTTGCTAATGTATATAGCTTATTGGTCGAATGGGCTGTCTACTTGAGATATACACTTATTTGATTTATTTATCCCTTTATGAACGTTTAGTATATATATTTGAGTTATGACAACGTCTTTAATATGATTACCTCCCCAAAAAGGTTAAAACCTGCAAATGACCATTATTTATTTTATAGTGGTAGAAGATATTTTAAGGACTTCGGTAATGGTACATATCACAAGTTCATACATTGTGGAGGAGGAGTAGACTTTTTTAGTTATTATTTTGTATTTATTTAATTCAGTTCAATGTAATATAACAAATCATTATTTATTTAATAAAATGTGTTTTGAATATTTTAATATTAGTTAGATTATTCACGTTTTGGGAGAGTGACATCGGTCATCAATAATTATCAATTTTTTTGATAAAAACATAAAAAAGTAGTGAAAAGCAATTTCAGAGTCATCAGATGCCTGATATTGGCAGATGAGGCTCACACGATTCAGAAAACTTTACAATGTTTCAAGATCCCAAGCACAAGACTAATCCAATCATTTGTTAACATCATTAGCAACCTTCAATTCATAAGTTTTGAGACATCATCTTCAATAATGTTTTCGTCCAACTTCTTAATGTTGAGTTGAATACATGCAATCAAGCTTCAGATGTTGTTCCTCTTGATACGGAATCGATGAATCGTAGGCAAATCCATCATAGATCTTAGAGATGTTTGATTTGAATACTAAAAATCATGGACTAATATTATGTTCATAAAAATTATACGAAATAAGTAAATAAGAGATATATGAAGTTTTTTTGCCCCTCCTTTATTCTTACTTCTTTGAGAAGGAACAACAAATTCACCGTCAAGGAGTCTAGACATTTTTTTTAGTTATTTATTTCCTATTTGTCTTTATTGCCTAGCTATTAAAGGCCTTATTAACTCTAGATTGAACTCAAATAACCCTTGATTGTGGTATTTTTTCAACAGTATCATTCTCGTAATTATTAGTTAATACTTCATACCTTGAACTGATAGTAATACCTAGAACTAATACACCATGTACATGTATTCTCCTGATTTGTTTTGTTCTTTCCCGGTGTTCTAATTCTTTTCCGGCCAATAAGTTTGGCCCTTTTGGTTTGGTGTTGGAGTATTGTGCATATCCATTTTACTTAGTCTATCATCATTATATCTATGGTAATCCACTCCAATACACGTGCAGACCAGACACAACGCTTGACCTCGAACACAATTTGTCTCCTAGTACAACATTACACATGAAGTAAGAAAAACACATCTACCATAGGTATCAAGTAACTAGGAAACCATATTAATTATACATAATTTAATTCATCCTAAAATACTTTTCCATGAAAGGATATATAAAACATGTATATTCCCCAAAAAGAATTATTATGAAAAAAATTTAAAAATGGTTATACATGTATTAATATTTTATTCTCAAACCATATTAATCACCTTGAAAGAAAATTTTGAAAACAAACGTATCAACGCCGCTATAAATTACTAATAATTAGAACAACCCAAAAAAGATATGAAACTAATAAATAAATAAATAAATAACCCTCTCAACAAATAATAAATTAAACAAAATAATTTGATTGACTTAAGTATGCATACAAGATTTAAACATTGCCAAATCGATCCATATAATAAACTTTAAGATGTAATTTTTTTTGGTAGGGAAGTAGTATAATTAATATCAACCTCCTTTACAAAAATAGAAAACTAGCCAAGATAGATAATTCCTAATAAACGCATTTCTCTATTTTGATATATTACTATTACGTCAACATATAATGAAAACCAATTAGGAAATACTACTACCTTCAGGTAGGTTCCTTTTTCCAGATGGTCTTCCACATTTTTTGTACTTTCCCTTTGTGTCTTGAATTTCTCTTATTCTCTCACTACACCACTTCAATCAAAAACCTAGCCGCTTAACCTAGTCGCTTAACAACTCTCTATGACCATACATAGATTTCAGTTACCATTTTACCTTCATGTATTCATCTATTCTTTGCCATCATATAATATACACACTATCCTCCATTATTATCCTAAACAATTTAATTTTCTTCGTCCATGAAATATGGTAAATGGTGAAATGGTAGATTACTTCTTCTCATGAGTAGATTTTGAGACTGAATCCATGTTGGTAATATATTATGAGACGTATCTCCTTTTTATCTCACATTCCCATAAGAGATATTTGCGATCTTCTATACACAAGTGACAATACTCACACTTTACTATTGTATCTTAACTCCAATTTCATTTTCTTTGCTTTTTTTGTAGTCGTAAGAATAGCTAGAAATATATTAATTCTATGTCTAGGACTTATGTTTTTATCCTACACTAGTTTATTCCAAGAACTTCTGGATTCTTTGTTTGAATAAGCTCATTAATTTTATATATAATAAAAAAATTTGATTTTGATTTGGTCTAAGGATGTGATTTTGTTCGTAAATAGATGGTTGCATGGCCATCTCAACTGATCTCCTTGTATAAAGTTACTCAATTTCAATTTTATACTAATTTGGTATGTTAAAACCATTTGTCATACCTGAGAGTTGCTATGATCGGGTATCCAGTTATTCGACCAAAATCTAATTTGTGTATCATTTCTCACTTGGTATTTGAAGAAATCTTTAGGTGTATCTCTTACTTTTAGGGTTTTCCTCCAATCCCATGATGCATTTGTTGGTAATTTAAATTTCCATATTGATTTGATATGTGGAAAAACTGAGTATACCATCATATGGTGTTTTATTACATGTCCAAAGTAGTTTCATGATTCTCACCTTGTTTTATACTACCAAATTTTTAACAACTAGGCCCCAATATTTTGTTTTCCTACAGAATTTGTCCCATGCTAACTTAGCTCCACATATATATGTTTTTACATTTTCAAAGAAATACATGCACTTTTTGTGAATTTGTTTATTCATTTAATCGGTAATGTAAATACAATACACCATTAATTTGATAGGTTGCTTAACACTGATTTGATGAGTTGTAATCTCCATCCATATAAGAGGAGCCTAGTGCTTTGATGATCAATTATTTTTGTCATCTTTTCAAGTAGCACTTTAAACTTTTGGGTATTAAGGTTACTTGTGATTAATGGTAGAACTAGGTATCTTACTGGTAGCTTTCTCTAAGGTATCTTCAGTATGTCATGTATTTGTCTTTGACCCTATTATTACACAATCCATAAAAGATATTATATTTAGCATCACTTGTATCTAGGCCTAATAGCTTTTAGAAAGGTTGCATTCTTTTCTTGATGAGTATGGTTGAATCATATGATGGTTTAATGAACACCAAAATATCATTAACAAATATTAAGTGGTTATGGTTACATTGGGGATGCCATATGAAATATTATTTCTTTCATACTATTTGAAGTCTTTATGTTGGCACCATATACATGTAGCAAGAAGGTAAGGAGATATGGACTACCCTTGTCTTACGTTCCTTGCACCTTTAAGATCCTAAGATTAAGAGTTAAAAATAATTATATAAATTAAACCAAAAGATTAAATATTTTGATAAAGAGGCATTTAAACCTAAATTATATGGTGATATACATCTTTATGAAAGTGTATAGAAATTGTTGTGACAAGACATCATAAGACTCATCATGAAGTGATATTTATACACCTTGGAATTATAGAATTAGTCAAGATGGAGATGATTTCATTAAATGAAAAATTGACTTTACCAAATATCATCGGTAATTTTTTTTTTATCAACAAATCAAATTTTATTCATTAACTTCAACTTCATATGTCCTTACAACTTTTAAAGGCCCAACCTTAAACAATTAGCCCAACATGGGATAACTACTTTAAGAGGCCACTACTAACTAGAACATTAGCTACTTACTATTACAAACCCATATGGGCCAAAACGCGGCCATATTGGGCCTGAATCTTACATTGAATAAACTTTAAAAATAAACTATTACAAGGCAAGTATTAGTCTACTATTAATCTATCAATCAATTTCTCCACTTTTTCTACTTTAAACTTCCTGGATTTCAACTTCCAAGTCACCATTTGAATAATCTTCCTACATATCAACTCTTCATTCAAGCCAAGACCTCCATGCCCTCTATCATTCTCTCCCTCCAAATTAAGCATATATATGTAGTAACAACAGAACTAATCACCATTCTGTGTTCACAACTAGAGGTACTATGTATTATTTTTATTACCTCATTCAAGTCTCTCGTTTTAGTGTGAATGTCACATTTAATCAATACTTCAGTCAAAATTCTACTAGTGAAGGAGCAAGTAAAAAAGAGGTGAGTTTGATCTTCTATATTAGCTCTACAAAAGTTGCAAAGAGGATCAATTGTATACCCCCATTCTAGCATCTTTTCTTTTGTGCTTAATCTATTATGAAAAGCTATCCATGATATAAAAGCACATCTTGGAATAACAGTTTTGGCCCACACAATATTATACCACTCTACATCTTCATCATTATTATCTGTGATTAACAATAAGGTTTTTTTGAAAGAGAATCCTTTTTTGTTACTTTCTTTCCATATCTTGATGTCTCTTCCGGGTTTTAGTTTCACATTGTTGAGCCAAGGTAGAATTTTGCCAATACATGGTGGTAACCTCCACCTATTCCTCCCAAAGCATTCATCAACTGTTTTGTTGCTATTAAGATTACTCTTTTTGTAACTCAATTCCAAGTTTTTCTTGAATACTTTCTTCATCAATCCACTTATCCCAAATAATGTATGTGTCCTTACCATTTACAACTTTATGATGTATTAACTTATAAGCAATACATCTAATTTTCATGAGTTTTTTGCACACCCATGTGTGAGACTGTTTTTCTTCTAGACTCCAAATGCACCTGTCCTTTACTATATTACTTTTAACCCATTTACTCCACATATTATCTTCTTGAGAATACATCCTCCAAAATGTGAATAACAAACATACAAGGTTTAAATCTTCAATTCTTGGTATACCAAGCCCACCTTTTTCTTTTTTCATACAAATTTTATCCCAAGATATTTTTGCCCCATGAGCTCCTTTAATGTTTCCCTTCCACAAATAGCTTCTCATAAGTTGATTCAACTTGTATATTACTTGTTTAGGTAATAAGAATACACGGCACCAAAACAGGATCTTACTAACCAATACACATCTAATGAGTTCAACTCTTCCTGCGTATGTAAGAAATTTTGATGTCCATTGATTTATACTACTATAAATCTTATCAACAAGCTTATTTCCTTCTTCTACACTTAGCTTTTTTGAGTGAAGAGGTACACCTAAGTACCTAACAGGTAAATTCCCAACTTTTATGTTTAAAATATCAGAAATTCTACCTTGAACAATATGATCTGTACCACCAAAATATAACTCGCTCTTTATGTAATTTATGTTGAGCCCAGATATCCTTGTGAATAGATTTAGGCCTCTCTTGATCAACTCAGCTGAAGTAGTATTAGCACCAAAGAAAATAAGAAGGTCATCGGCGAATATAATATGATTTAGATTCATAACTTCACACTTTTGATGGTATTTAAATTCCTTCTTCCTCGCTAAGTGATTAAAGAGCCCTGTGAAAACTTCCATGCAAATTGCAAACAGATAAGGTGAGAGGGGGTCACCTTGCCTTAACCCCCTCTTACCTTTAAAATACCCACACACTTCTCCATTGATACACACGGAATACATAGGTGAACAAACGCACATTTTAATCCAATCAACAAATCTTGGTGGGAAATTAAAAGCAATTAAGGTATTTATAAGAAATCTCCAGTTTACACTATCGTAAGCCTTAGATCAAGGTTGATAGTGCATTTTGGTTCACATATTTTTTTCTCATACCCTAAAACCACATCTTGCGCAACTAATATGTTGTCACTTATGTATCTACCACCAACATACGCGGCTTGGTTAAGAGAAATGATAGAATTTAATACCTTTTTAAGTCTTGTGCATAGGATTCTTGAGATTGTTTTGTAAATTGTATTAACACACTAAATTGGTCTGAATTTTGTAACTTTGAGTGGTTTATCTTCTTTTGGGATTAGGACTATGTTAGTTGCATTCACTTGACTTAGTAGCTGTCCATTTTGAAAGCATTGTTTAATAGCCTGTGTAAAATCATCTCCAATAATGCTCCAGGATGCCTTATAGAATGCAGAATTTAGACCATCAGGTCCAGGGCTTTTGTTTTCATTGATTGAAAACAAAGCCTCTTTAATTTCTGAATCAGATATAGGGGAGATTAGTATAGCCTTTTGCTCCTCTGATAGTTTAGAGCTGATAACATTATTTATAACATTACTATAGCAGATTTCTTCATTATAATCTTCAGTACCCAACATCTGCTTATAAAATTTGACAAACTCTTCCTTAATGAGATTAGGCTCCACAATAGTTTCACCTGCATCATTAATTAGAGTAGTTATATTATTCTTGGCAATTCTTCCTTTAATAACCCTGTAGAAATAAGCTGTATTACAATCCATATAATTGTTAAATGTACATTTAGCTTTTTGCCTTAGTACATTATGTTGAATAACCATAGCTTCTTCAAGTTGAGCACTAAGATCTTTTTCCTCATCAAGAACATCCATATTACCACTCATAATCTTGATTTGAACCTCCTCCAGATGAGCTTTTAAGGTATCAATATAATTAGAGTTTCTTCCGAATTATGTGTTATTAAACCTTTTTTTAAAGCCATTTTAGTATGTTTTTGTTTCATACACAGTTTAAACATCAAGTTACCTTCTACTTCTATATTCCAGGCCTCCTTCACAGTATCTATAAATTTCTCATGCTCAGTCCAAATATTGAAGAATTTGAATTGACTTGGGAAATACTTTTTAATGCCACCTAAATTCACTATTATCGCACAGTGATCTGAGGTTGAAGGTGGCTTTATAATAACACTAGATGACATAGTATCTAACCATTTAGTGTTGATGAATACTCTGTCAATCTTACTTGCTCTTATTTGATCTTTTTTACTTCTATTAGTCCATGTATAAAACTGTCCTGCATAATTGTGCTCAAACAGTTCTGCCTCTTCAATACATTCATTAAACTCAATAGATCCTTTCTCCAGCTGAGTACAGTTGAGTCTATCCTTGATGCATATAATTTCATTAAAATCACCCATCACACACAACTTTTCCTTCTCAAACTTTTTACTCCACTCAATTATATCTTTCCATAGAATCCTCCTATCATTATCACTATTACTCGCATATACCATAGCCACATACACTGTAATATTACTCTCATTATCATTAATCTCTACTAACAAAGCTTGAGATGATTGATAGATTAACTTAACACCTACTTGCCTTTTATCCCATAAAATCCAAACTCTCCCACTCTCATCCTTACAATAATTGTGCATCATTTCAAGATGAGCAAAATGAGCACTTATTATGGAGGAATAATTGTTCTCTTTGACTTTAGTTTCTAGGAGTCCAATTACCTTCACTTTATTACTAATTAAAAACTCCTTACCACCTAACTGTCTAAGGATATTACTGAACCCGCTTACATTCCAAACTGCTATATTCATATGTTTGGGGGCCTTGTGATTTCTTCTCCACCATTGTGACTAATAAAGACTGTTACATCTTTATCAATCTTACTTTCACTCATATTCTGTAATTGTCCATACTTATTTGTTGATATAATTGAGCTTGATTCTCCTTGTATATTGTTATTACTTCTACTTCTCCTAACAACACTCCATTCTTCTACCTTTTCTTTTCCCTTATCTCTACTTTCTTCAGTATTAGTTTTCACTTTGGGAACCCAAACCTTCTAATGATTTGTGCATTTACTTAAAACATGACCTAACTTATTACACTTTTTACATATAGTTGGCCTCCATTCATACTCTACTTTCAATATCTGTAGATCCTCTAAACCAATATCAACATGAATATCTTTAGGTAAATCATCCTTAACATCAACTTCTACACATACTCTGGCATATCCTAGTCTAGTTTTAGCTTCAGCTATAGTGTCCATTTGTATTGGAACACCTACTCCATTAGCAACATAACCTAAGCCTCTTTGAGTCTATAAGGTCATTGGAACATTGATGAGTTTAACCCAAATCGGAATTCTGGATACATCAATTTTGTCAAATTGCATACCTGCTACCCATGGCCTCAAGAATAGTGGTTTCCCATTAATGTGCCATAGCTGCTCCAAAGCTCTACTATAGTACTGTTGGTTTTCGAATTTAAAAATTACACTGCCCTTCAGATTTGACTTAACTTCAACCTTTCCCAGTTGACTCCATTGATACTTAACAAAATTTTTTATAGCAAAGAAGGATGGAGGAGAATCGATGAATTGACCTACTAGACAATTTACCCATTGATCTGCACCTTCATCAAGAACATCTTTCGGTGGTTTAATTACTTTTCTCCCTTCGAAATGAACTGGTTCATGATGTTCCAGCTTCATAGTACTCTTTGCACAAACGAATAAATTTGGCCATGGGACTCCTTTTGATTCTTCAACAGTTATAACTTCGATTTGTTCCTCTTTGTTCAAATCACTCGATTGCTGTATCTCAACGTTCTCAACTTGTTCTTCTTTATACGATTCAGGTGTACTGAGTAAATCAATCAACGACGACATGATTTCTTTGGTGATATCTTGATACTTTGTTTTCGATTTCATTTTTCCGGTACCACTTGGAACCTTATTAATCTTCGTTGAGCTAAGCATTTTCGTCATACTGAGAGTTTATTTTTAACGGGTGAAAAGAAAAATTAAAGTGAAAAGAGAAAATCTAGGCGGAGAAGAGAGTGTGGGTGAGGCGGTGTAGAAGATAGTGGGTGGATATGGATATTTTTTGGAGAGAGAAAGAATATTTGTTGTTAGATCCCAGGTGTTCTTGAGAAAAACAACAAATCTGAAAAAAAAAGGCAAAAAGGAAGGAAAAAACGGAAAAAGTGGTGTTTGACTAAAGAAAGGAAAAATGGAATAATTTTATGTGGTTGAATGTGTAGAGAGGATTTTTTTAGTGAGTTGACTCTCATTTGACTTTTTTCTGACCTATGAGTATATCGGATAAGAGAAGTTTAAAATATCTTATTAATTAGATTATAATAAAGGTTTAGAGTCGTAAAATAGATTCACATGACTTTTTATAATTAAAAAATTAGGAGAGTGGTGTGAAAGAGTGATATTAAGATATAGGGCTATTATGTAAATTTGAGCCCAAATATTTTTGTAACACAAGATTCCAATACTAAGCAATCTCTCGTTTAAAATAAAGTAGGTAAACAATTGGGCTTCACGAGTTGAAATTTATTTGGTTTAAAATAACCCTCAGTAAGATTTCCTTTTTTGGGGTTGGGCTGTTATTTTCCAAATCCTTCCTATAAAAATCTAACCCTAACCCACCCAATATATTTACAAGTCTTATCCTTCATCCTTCTTCCTTCTATGAATGTTTCTTCTTATTTTTTTTGTCCTTATTGCCGCTGCTAACTTCTTTCTTTTCAATATGTTTAATTTTCCTTCGTCCAAACCTCCTTAAACAATCTATCCTATCCCAGGACAAGTGCAGTTTGATCTATGGTCATTACATTTCAATCAAGAATTGAGGTTAAATTTTTTAAATATTTAAGTTTTTTATTAGTTATTTCATTGTTGTAGTTGCTGCATATGTTAAATTCTTTTTTGCTTAAGCCCGTGTAATTAACTGGGGTTCATAGGTTAAGCTATACTGCATTATTTGTACTGCATTATTTGTATTATACTCTTATTTCCAAACCCTTCTTATGGAACTCTATCCCCACCACAATACTCAGAAGACTTAACCTTCTTTAGACAACAACTTTCATCAATATATGAATATTTTTTTGATTTTTTTCGTTGTCTCAGCTAATATCTTTCTTACTCAACATGTTTCGTTTAAACCTATTATGCCTAGGCCAAGTTTAGTTTGATCTATGTTATTTGTATTACAAAGGGTTACATTTTTTGAATTTGATGATTGAAATCTAGGCAATCCTAGCTTGCATTGGTTGTACTTAAGTTGAGAGATAGATGATTTTTTCGTTGTCTCAGCTAATATCTTTCTTCCTCAACATGTTCCGTTTAAACCTATTATGCCTAGGCAAGTGTAGTTTGATCTATGTTATTTGTATTACAAAGGGTTACATGTTTTATTTGTTGGCATAACTTTCATCAACATGATAGATGAGTTCGAGATCTACACTAAATGTGTGATTATTTAATAAATTGCAACTGAGATGAGTCAATTTTTTATTTTCTATCTTACATCTTTTTTGGAAGTTGAAACACAAATGAGACTTTAAGACTACAACACTTCAACTTCCTTTCTGTAGTTTTATTTATCTAAGGATTATTAAAAAATTGTTGATACCTTTGAGATGAGAGACAAATATATCATTTCATTTTAAGTTATTGTAATATATTTAATTATTAAATTTTGTAAAAATTATTTGATTTAAATTTTTGCAGAAGCTTCGAGATGAACTTCTACCTTAGTGATAAATATTTGGTAGTAGAAAACAAGGTGACAATCATGAACCTACTTTGGACATGTTGTAATAAAACCCCATATGGTGGTATACTCAGTTTTTCTACATATCAAATCAATATAAAAATTTAAATTATCAACTAATACATCATGGTATTGGAGGAAACCCCTAAAAGTAAGCGATACAATTAAAGAATTCTTCAAATACCAAGTGAGAAATGATAAGCAAATTAGATTTTGGTCGGATAACTGGATACCCGATCATAGCAACTCTTAGATATGAAAAATGGTTTTAACATACCAGATTACTATAAAATTGAAATTGAAGAACTTTATACAAGGAGATCAGTGGAGATGACCATCCAAGCATCTTTTTTGGAACAAAATCACATCCTTATTCCAAATCAATACTCAACAAGAAAACATAATACAATGTGATGATACTAAATCTAATTTTTTTAATTACATATAAAATTAATGAGCTTATTCTAACAAAGATCCCAATAGTATCTTGGCATAAACTAGTGTAGGATAAAAAGATAAGACCTAGTCATAGAATCAACATATTGCTAACTATGCTTAATCGCCTACAAAAGGAAAAGATAATGAAGTAAGAAAACCACATCTACCTTAGTGATAGATAACTAAGAAACCACATTAACTTATACATAATATAATTAATTCTAAAATACTGTTCCATGAATGGATATCTAAGACATGTATATTTCGGAAATATTATTTCCCATAAAACAATAAATATGGACGAAATTTGAAAATTGTTTTACATATAAAAATATTTTCTTCTTAAATAATATCAATCACCTTAAGAGAAAATTTGGAAAGAAAATGTATTAACACCACTATAAATTGCCAATACTTAGAACAAACAAAATAAGATATGAAGTTAATAAATAAATAAAAAACTATTTTAAACAAATAAATTAAACAAAATCATTACATTAATTGAAATATGCATACAAATTTTAAACTTTGAAAAATAGACACAATAAACTTAAATATTGTAAGTTTTTTGTGTTAGGAAAGTATTAAAATTAATATTAACCTCCTTTACAAAAATAGAAAACTAGCCATGATATCTAATTCCTAATAAACACATTTTTGTATTTGATATATAACTATTTCATTAAGAAATAATAAAAAAACCAATTAGAAAATTCTACTCCTCCCTTGGGTTTTTCCTTTTTATAGATGGACTTACACGATTTTAACTCCACGACCATACCATGGATTCCAATCACAATTTAATATCCATGTATTCTTCTATTATTTCACACCATATAATATACACACTCACCTCCACTATTATCCTCAAAAATTTATTATTTTTCGCCTATGAACTATGGTAAATTATGAAGTGCTTGATTACTTATTTGCACTAAATCCATGTTGGTAAAATATAATGAGACATATCTCCTTTGCTATCCCACATTCACATAAGAGATGTTTCCAATCTTTGATACTCAAGTGACAATACTCATACTTTACGATTGTAACTTAACTCCAGTTTTATTGTCTTTGCTTTGTTGCTAGTCGATTAAGCATAACTAGCCATATGTTGATTCTACGTTTATGTCTTGTATTTTTATCCTACATAGTTAACACCAAGAAACTGTTAGATTTTTTGTTCGAATAAGCTATTTATTTCATATGTAATAAGAAATTCGATTTTGTATCATCACATTGTACAATTATGTTGAAACCATTTGTCATATGTGAGAGTTTCTATGATCTTATTCGACCAAAATCCAAACCCCATGATGAATTTGTTGGTATTTTAACTTTCCATATTGACTTGATATGTAGCACAACGTAGTATACAACCATATGGTGTTTTTTTACCAACATGTCCAAAGTAGTTTCATGATAGCTACCTTGTTTAGTACTTACAAACTTTTAGCACCTATGCAGCCTTATTTTCTTTCCCTACACAGTTTGTCCCATACTAACTTAGCTCCAGATATATATATGCTTGTACCTTTCCAAAGAAATGTGGTAATTTTTTGTTAATTTGTTTGTTCATTTTCATTGATAGTTTAAACATACTACACCATTAATATGATAGGTTGATTAACATTGATTTGATGAGTTGTAATATCCACCCATATAAGAAAGCCTTGTGCTCCGAAAGTCAATTATGTTTCTCATCTTGTCAAGTCGCACTTTACACTCTTGGATATTAAAGCTGTATGTGATTATTGGTGGTCATAGGTATCTTATCGTATCTTACTCTTAAGTATCTTGAATTAATCATACTTTTTGTCTTTGATACTATTATTACACCCTCCATAAAAGATATTATATTTGGAATCAATTGTCGAGGCCTAATAAATTATTGAAATGTTGCATTCTTTTCTTGATGCATATGGTTGAATCATCTGATGGTTTAATGAACAACAAAATATCATTAAAAAACATTAAGTGGTTATGTTGAATCCTTTACATTGGGGATTCCATATGAAATATTTTCTTTCCTACTATTTTAAGTCTTTATGTTAGCACCTCTATACATATAGCAAGAAGGTCAAGAGATAAGGGTACCCTTGTCTAAAGTTTCTTTCACCTTTAATATCTTAAGATTAAGAATTGAAAATAACAATTTCAATCAATCCAAAAAATAGATATTTTGATAAAGAAGCATTTAAACCTGAATAATATTGTGATATACATCTTTTTTCAAGTGGAAAGGAATCATCGGAAAAACCCATCATAAGACTTATCATGAAGAGATAACTATATACCTTGGAATTATAGAATTAGACATGTTAGGGATGATATTCGTAAAGAAAAAATTTTACTTTACCAAATATCATCGGTAAAATATAAATATTTGGGATAAGAGAAGTTTAAATTATCTCATTCATTAGATTATAATAAAGGTTTGGAGTACTAGAATGGATACACATGACTCTATATAATTAAAAATTTAGTATTATGTTAGTGAAGAAAAGATAAAAATAAATAGATTACAGGACATAGTGGTGTGAAAGAGTTATATTAGAATATATCGGTATTATCTTTTAAATTTTATTTTGAAAGTAAACAATTAATAGGGTTTCATGAGTTGAGATTTTGGGGGTTGGGCTTTTATTTTACCAAACCTTCTTATATAAGCTTAACCCTAAACCCACCCCTAATATTCACAAGGTTTAACCATATTTAGATATCATCCATCATCCTATGCTAACTTCTTACTTCTTAAATATGCTTAGTTCACTTTCGTCCAAACCTCCTCATAAACCACATATCACAAGACAAGGACAAGTGCGGTTTGGTTGATGGTCATTACATTTCAACCTAGAATTGATGTTAAATTTTTAAAATTCATATGCATTTTTTTTTTGTTATTACTTTTTGTTTCAATTATATACTATATAATCTTTAATAGTCATTGCTTGTTTTATTTTATTGAGTTTATTTTGTATTTTATTTCTTAGTATTTCAAGCTTAATTTAAGTTGTTTAATATGACTAACTAAATATGAAAATTGTTTTAAATTATTTTAATAAGATCCTCATTTTCATAATAATAATGGGAGAATAGAACATTAATTCATATATGATCTTGTTTTCTTTCACTTAAATTTAAGTTTCTAATTAAACTATATTTAATCCAATGGTGATAAATTATTACAAATTTTGGTTTTCAAAAACAAAATAAATAGTGATAAACAATTTCAAAGTGTAACATATTTTGTATTTTCATGATTAGTTATTTCATTGTCATATTTAAATTTTTATTAGTTATTTTATTGTTGTAGTTATTTTATTAGTGTAAGTAATTAGGGTTAATAGGTTAAGCTTTATTAGACACAAAATAATACCGGGTTGTACTAGATTTTTGGGATTGAACTCTTGTTGTCCAACCATTCATATGGAACTCTATCCCCACCCCAATACTCAGAAGACTTAAACTTCTTTAGAAAACAACTTTTATCGGTCTATGAACATTTTTTTCAATTTTTTTGTTGGTACCTCTGCTAATTTCTTTCTTCATCAACTTGTTTAGTTCAAACCTCTTATCCCCATGAAAAATGTGGTTAGATAGATGTTCATTGTATTACAAAGGGTTACATATTTTGAACTTGATGATTAAAATCTAGGCAATCCTAACTTGCATGGTTTGTACTTAAGTTGAGAGATATTTTCTTTATTGGCATAACTTTCTTCAACATGAGGGATTCAGATCGAGAATTACACTAAATGTAAGATTTCTAATAAATTGCAACTGAGATAAGTCAATTTTTTATATTCCATTATCTATCTTCCTTTTTTTGGAAGTTGAAACACAAATGATACTGTAACACTCCAACACTTCAACTTCTTTGGTGTAGTTTTATTTATTTAAGGATGGTTAAGATATTATTGACACCTTCGAGATGGAGAAACAAGTATATTATTTCTTTTTAAGTTATTTAATATACTTAATTATTATGTTTTTGTAAAAACATTTTATTTACTTTTTTGCAGAAGGTTCAGGATGAAACTCTAGAAATAGGGCTAAAAGTCAAAGAACATGAAGAACTTAAATATATTCAAAATCTAAAATGAAAAAATTGGATGTGCCATTTCCGGACATACAAGGTACACTATCTTTCCATATTTTTGCGTACGTTCTCATCTGTGTTTTACTTTAAATAAACATATGAGTACTTTATAATTTCGTTCTCCTTGACTGTTATGTATATTAAAAAGACACATTTGATAAAAAGAGTTGAATTTTCCAGTTGTTCTTAGAAGTTTCTCCTAGCAAATGCACATGGAAAAGAAGAGAAAACCTTTGTACGTGAGTATGAGTACTAGGTTCAGCAACAAATTCTTAAGAATAATTAATCAGCTTCTATTTTTCTCAATCTCAGAACCCGGTTTCGATATTTCCAGAGACGAAGGGTGTGATAGGGGTTTTTGTTTTGTTTAGAAAAGTTGATGATGATGACTTAAGCTGGTAGTTCAATTTCATCACTGTCTGTCGCTTTTGTAGGTTCTATGAGATGACATCGTAGAAATAAATGATGTACATGTGTATGATGACTAATCACAAAACTACGATGAAGATAAATTTTTTACATCAATTATATTACACAAGCATAAAAAACATTACATTTTATAACCATTGTATCATTAAGTAAGTTCTCAAATATCATTTTGACAGAAACACATTTATTATTCAAAAATATATTACTAAACTTGTCATTCTGCAATGTAGTTTATTTCACTACAAAATACTTAAACAAGTGATTAGTTCTTTTGGAAAAAAAGTACATGAGAAGGGAGAATGTTTATAAGACCTCTCGCTCATTCTGTTGATGTATACATATATTTATATCAAAAATAACTATTATATACATGAATGTGGAAGTGGAAGGATTGGTGTTATCAAACTCCTTTATAAGATGAAGAATTTTTTTTTGTAGATACTAAAAGCTAGTGGCGATGAAGAAAGTGGTCATGATAGGAAGAAAAAAAAACATGATGACAAAGGTATCTGGAAAGTGTGACTTTGACGCCTTATAGATGTTCTATTGTTTCTATTCTCCTACGGTAAACATCGGGAGCATAGAGAGAGAGACTTGAAATGTTTTATATGGTTTATTTTATTTTGTATATAATCCCAAGACTCTTGGAAGGATGACACGATGATCATCAGTGACTATGAAAAAGCTGACGATAACAAAGATACTAAAAGCCTTGCTCGCTATATTGATTGTTTTGGCTAGATTGACCTAGATTCTCAACTCTATTAACTCCCCAAGCTACATTTTACCATGGAGTATGTCTTATTACATCCTAATAAAAATTAAAAAATAATAATTCATTACTCCACCAAAGCCCGGATATAAATAAAAGATGCTCTACTTTATCTCATATCAACATTTTTTTATGTTTCGTTTTTTATTAAAACTTTGTGCTTTAAGCCATTGTTATTTCATATCTTCAAATATGGTCTGTAATAGTTACAATCATAAGCCACCTATTATGAGTGGAACGCAAGTAAATATAATCCTTTTCAAATTCAAATTCGTTTCCTAAAATATTTAACACTTCTCACTGTTTTGATCATATTTCCTTCTTTATTGGTCTGATTTTCGCCTACTTTATATCGAAACGACCGAAGAATTTATCGTCACTTTAGTGGACGTAGCTGCAGAATTTCAGATTCACATGGCAGTTTTCCTTTCCTATTTTATCTCTACTTCCTTTTATCTTTTGATTTCTTCCATATCTTCTTTCCTTATCTCTTTAGAATTGAGTTGGTATATAACTATATTCCATATATCCTTAAATCTTCATATTAACAAACAAATTAAACTCAATATGCTCTAAAGAAATAATAATTTATAAAAATACAAATAAAAATCTATAATGAATTAATCATAAAATCCTAAAATGATGTCTCCAACCTAGATTATTATATCACAAATAGGGAGACATCATCAATCCCAACTTGCATTTTTTTTACTTAAGTTGAGAGATGTTTTGTTTGTTGGCATAACTTTCGTTAGCATGAGAGATTGAGATCGAGATCTACACTACATGTGTGATTTTCTAATAAATTGAAACTGAGATAAGTCAATTTGTTATTTTCTATCTTCCATTTTTTTGGAAGTTGAAACACAAATGAGACTGTAATACTCCAACACTTCAACTTCTTTGGTGTAGTTTTATTTATTTAAAGATTATTAATAAATTATTGATATCTTTGAGATGGAGATACAAGTATATCATTTCTCTTTAAGTTATTGTAATATATTTAATTATTAATTTTGTAAATTTTATTTAATTTAATTTTTTACAGAAGCTTAGAGATGAATTTCTAGTAATGGGGCTTAAATTTAAAGAACATGAAGAACTTAAATACAATTCAAATCTGAAATGAAAAAATTGGATGTGTCAGTTCTAAACATGCAAGGTATAATCTCTTTCCATATTTCTGCATATGTTCTTATTTGTGTTTTAATATAAATAAGCATATAAGTACTTTATAATTTCATAAGTTCCTGTAGTCTCCTTGACTACTATGTATATTAAAAATACATGCTTGATAAAAAGAGTTGAACTTCCAGTTGTTTTAGAAGCTTCTCCTAGCAAGTACACATGAAAAAAAAATAGAAAACCTATTGGGTCATAGATATGAGTATGAGAAGTAGGTACTGCAAGAAATTCTAAAGAATGATAAATTTGCAGCTCGGTTTCGATATTTCCTGAGACGAAGGATGTGATAAGGGTTCTTGATTTGTTTGGAAAACTTGATGATGATAACTTAAGCTGTTTAGTTCACTTTCATATTACCTTTTTTGCATGTCTATTTTACTTGAGTATTAATATATCTCAGTGTCTCACTTGGAAAAACCAGATTTCTCTCAGAGTACAATGGTGTTAAAGTTATGAAAAAATATAAGAAGACAACTGTGGCTCGGTCGATGGTCATTGCATTTCACTCCAGAAAGTGTGACGAATCACTGGATTTCATTTATGTAGGTTCTATGAGTTGACATTGTAGAAATAAAAGATGTATATGTGTATGAAAACTAGTGACACAACTATAATGAAGATGAAGTTTTGTCATCAATTATATTACACAAGCATAAAAACATTACATTTTATAACCATTATATCAATAAGTAATTTCTCAAATATCATCTTCACAAAAACACATTTATAGTTCAAAGATATATTATTAGACTTTTCATTCTGCAATATAGTTTATTTCATCACAAAATACTTAAACGAGTGAGTAATTTTCTTGGAAAAAAAGTACATGAGAAGGGGGAGATTGTATATAAGTCCTCTCGCTCATTCTGACCATGTATACATATACTTATATTTTTAATAACTAATATATACATAAATGTGGAAGTGGATGGGGTGGTGTTATCTAAAGCCTGTATAAGATGAAGAAAAAAATTATGTAGATAAGAAAAGCTAACGAAGATGAAGAAAGGGATCATGATAGTAAAAATAAAACATGATGACAAAGGTATCTGGAAAGTGTGACTTTGATGCCTTACAACTGTTCTAGTGTTCAATTCTCTGATGGCAACACTTCAAAGCATAAAGATATATAACAACACCATCCTTTCACTTTCAAGAGAGAGAGAGAGAGAGATATGAAACATGTTATATGGTTTATTGGGTTTTTTATATATTCCAAAGACTCTCGGAAGGATGACACGACGATCATCGGTGACTATGAAAAACCTGACAATAAAAAAGATGCTAAAAGTCTTGTTCGCTATATTGATTGTTTTGACGAGATTGACTTAGACTCACAACTTTAAACACTCTACAAGTTATATTTTACCATGAAGTATATCTCATGACATGCTAAATAAAAATTAACAAAAATAATTCATCACTCCACCAAAGCTAGGGATACAAATAAAGATTATGTAATTTATGTCGGGTCAATATTTCTTTATGTTATTTTATTACACCTTTGTGCATTAAGCCACTTTTATGTCGTATCTTCAAATACATTGTGTAATAGTTACAATTATAAGCCACCTAATATACTAAAATAGTGTGTGTATTTTGGCTATATATAGAAAAAATGTAAGACATTAGTCATAAGCTTTTCTACCATAAAAAATACAAGTATTGCTCTATTTTTTTTAATCAAAATTTCGTCATTATTGAAACATTGGGTAGAAATATGTTATGTGTATCAACTATTGTGGGTGATGCTTTAGTAGTTTTTGAAAGTTATTTTCTGGATTCTTTACACAACTATGATTCTATTTCATAAGAATCTGATTGCCTTAAAAAAATTATTCAAGGTGTGCTAGAGAATCTAGTATTGTAATAGATATGTTAAAACCAGTTGTATCATATATGTCCCTCTTGTAACAAGTTGGCTAATATTGCAGAGTGCTTTATTTTCAATTAACTCCCCTAATAATTGACACTAAGTTCCCTAGTTAATTTTGAATAATATAGTTATGATTTTCCCTTTAATAATAAGGATTTTCTAGTAATTTTTGTGTTGAATTCTTTTTATTTTATCCTTTTTAGCTTTTAGTTTGTATTAAATATTTTTGAAAAAAAGAAAAACCATTTATCGTTAATATTTTTTACAAGAAAAATGAGACTTAAGTGGAAACCCGCGTGACCCACCCCAAACATGGAGGGTTTAGGGTGGTAAATGGATATTTGGATGGATCCATTGATATATATATATATATATATATATATATATATATATTGTATAATAGATTCTATCATGCACACAATCATACTCAATGCAATGCAATGCAATTGTTTGATCTTATTGGAGACCCTCTATAATTTTGCACGTGAGAGGTTATTTCTTTGTTTTATCCAATCATTATTGACTTGATAATATTTATCTAATAGTATATTATGTAAGATATTGTATATAGTCCTATTAAAATAAGGATATATAGGCATGGATGCCATCCACACTAGAATAAAATGAGTTTTCTTAAGAAACATGGTAGTGGAGAAAGACCTCTTAGGGATTAGATATATAGGCTAAAGAAAGATACTAAAAAGGATCTTTCTTTTATAATCCTACATAATCAGAATGTTATTCTTCTAGTATGTATACATAAAATTGAAATAAAATTAGAAGTCCATAGATTTATGGAAATATAAAACAGCTAAAAAGGTGGAGATATAAACAACTGAAAAGGCCATGTCCTTTTTAATTATAATATTAATAATTATAATAATACTATACTAATAATAATAATAATCATGATAAAGATTCATTTGCCTAGTTACCTTGTATAATCATTAAGTAATGTTGTAAAATAGACCTAACATGTCCCAAATAATAGTCCATTACGCCCTAGTATTAAGACATGTCAACCAATATATACCATATTATTAGGACAAACCCGCGCCTCGGTATTTCCTACAAAAAATCTCCAAAAAACTTTAACATTAATTTATTTTATCTATTTTTAGTCTGGAAATAACTTCTAACTAGCATTTTCAAATTCGTTTTACAATTGATATGAAAAGTATACGAGGTGGTAGGCAGACAATCGAGGGCTACAATGTTGGTTTTAACCAAAACTATGACCGACCTTGTACTTTGGTTAATCATGTAGTTCAAGTTTATGTTTGGATGTAGTACTCTTTAGTGTGTTCTTGAGGGTTTCTTGTTGGTGTATTGGTGTGCTTGAACAATCTATCTTAGGATTGATGCATTTTTCCATTTATTCTTATTTTACTATTAATTCAAGGCTCGCATTTCCTTTAGTCGCTTCCTTTTTGTGTAGTGATCATAAACATAATAAATCCAATAAAATTATAAGACAGAGAAACATAGATACTAAATAGAATCTATAAGGTAAAATATAAAGCAAGATAGTATGACAGATGATAGAAACATATGCAATGGGTAATCAAATCATTTCAAGTAATAAAAAGATTAGCCGAAAGAAAAAACTACCTATTTGTTCCAAAGAGGAAGGTAATATCTTGACATGATGTATAACTCCTAATTATAATATAAGGGCCTCAAAAAATCCTAATATGCGTACCCATGACAAGTGTATTTTGCGTAACCTATCAACGTCATGCACGTGCCAATAGCGTCTACAAATACCCCATCTATACCAAATATTTTCTACATCTTATATTTATATCTTATAAAAAATTATGGCCATTATAAATCAAATAATGTCCATAGATCTCGAGCAATAAGATTACCCTAGAATATTATAGTAATATTGAGCATCAGAGTGTCAATGAGAGAAAGTGCCTTTGCATAGTTTCTGGTTTCTGAAAACCTTAGATACATCAAACAGACATATTTTCAAGGAGTCGCAAAAAGGTACGTTATTATACTCGATAAGTAGTACACTTACACTCTTTAACATCGACATTTTTATTCTCCCTTTTTTGTTAGGGTACTGGATTGAACTACCAAAATGAAAAGTTGATATGTGATAATGTCTTATCTATCATTTGGTGTCGTCTGTGGTAATAAGTTTGGTTCCTATTTAGTTTCTACATGGGTTTGAAGCGATCAACAATGTATTTGGTACAGTAGATAGATGTCAAAGTAACAAACGTTACATAACTGGTCAATAGAAGATCTCACCTGATAATGAGGAATAATCAGCTAGAGGAGAATAATGTAACTCCACAAATATGAATTGTATACAATTATAATAGGGTGGATGAAGGATACATTCCGGTTATATGGGAATCAACTAAGCAAGTTGAGCCTTATATTCTATCTAGGTTGGCATTTGACGATGAAAATGAGCCTTATCCATGGAAACACTATATATAGATCCTTAGTTACAGTAACTTGCGAGTCAATGAAGAACTTTGTTGAAACAGACAATAAGAGAGCCTTCAATTATTCACATACTAGGTAATGATGAGGGCCACGATGAGAGTGGGATTCCTTGAGAGCTAAGGTTGTATATAACTCAATTTAATAATTTAAATAAGAATATAATATATATATATATATATATATATATATATATATATATATATATATATATATATATTTTAGAGAACTATGAAAAAGAATAAGTAGTCCTGACCGATTAAGGGAGGTATTCAAGCAGACTAAGCATTAACGATCAATAAGAGAAATCCTATGTCATAGGAGATACTAGACACTCATTTTCAAAAAAAAAATTAGGTTGCCTTTTATGTTTGACTTAAATGGGACTATGAATCACGACTCACATGTATATGCATACAAATGGATTATTGACTTCATTTTAGTGTCTGGTGCAGATTATTGATTAGCATTCCTAGCAACTGTTGATGGAAATACACTTAAGTTTGAGTGAAAAAATATCATATTATATTATTAACGTATTAGCTTTTCTATTATAAAATAATGGGTAATATTTCATAAATAATTTTTTTATGCAAATAATTTTATAGAAATATCATGGTCGTTCATTCACCAAGTATTCACAATTCAAAAATATTGATAACTTTTTGTAAATAACTACTCCTTCTTATAATATTATATTTCCTTTAATTGAATAAAACCATAAGTTAGCCTAATGGTCATATAGAGTTCAGACGTAACTCAAATATCATGTAAGAAAGAAACAAATATGTATATTAGATCTGCTATTTATCTTATCCATTCAAATAACCATATAATAAATTTGGTTCTACAAAACCTTAACACCGGAAAATATCTATTCAATTCGGACTATTAACATTATGCCACGATTAAATGTCTTTTTTGTGACTATAAAATATAATAATAGAAAATCAGATTTTGTCAATTCCTTTCATTAACACATGTTATTCTACTTCTAGATTTTTGAATGTAATATTATATTTACGTCTATATATAAAATGGAATTAATAAGAGTATAGTCTTATAATTAAAATATATTTACTATTCTTTTTGAATATACATTTGTGAAGAGTTTTAAGTACCGAAAGTATTATATTTTGAGAAAATACAGTATTTAATTTGTAAGGCTTAAATAAGAATAGTAGGGAGAATCAATCCACAAACATGAAGCAATAGTAGTTTCAACAATGATGTTGAGTATTTTATAAAGTACTTTTAAGTTATTTTATATCATGTGATGGTTTTAATAATGTCTAACACGTCTATTATCAACCATATTTGAAGTAATGCAGTAATATATTTAGTTTTATAAGTTTGGATCCTTTGTAATATTAATTATTTGATCTATACTGTCTCGTTATCATATGATTAATTGTATTATGGATAGTACAACCTACTTCGTTTTATACCCATTTAATGGTAATTGATACTGTTGTAGAAGAGACCTACTTCGCCATTTCATATTTGATACTTTATATTATTATCGATCGACATAATATTATCATGTTGCACTAGGTGGTACCAACTTGCCAAATTTGATACGACAATCATGATCTATTCCTACTAGCGCATGTGACAAAGAAATTGAAGATATTGCAAAAGTCATAAAGGCAAGACAATAATACACTTTAAAACATTGATATTTGCTAATGTATATAGCTTATTGGTCGAATGGGCTGTCTACTTGAGATATACACTTATTTGATTTATTTATCCCTTTATGAACGTTTAGTATATATATATATATATATATATATATATATATATATATATATATATATATATATATATATATTTGATTTAGGACAACGTCTTTAATATGATTACCTCCCCAAAAAGATTAAAATCTGCAAATGACCATTATTTATTTTATAGTGGTAGAAGATATTTTAAGGACTTCGGTAATGGTACATATCACAAGTTCATACATTGTGGAGGAGGAGTAGACTTTTTTAGTTATTATTTTGTATTTATTTAATTCAGTTCAATGTAATATAACAAATCATTATTTATTTAATAAAATGTGTTTTGAATATTTTAATATTAGTTAGATTAGTCACGTTTTGGGAGAGTGACATCGGTCATCAATAATTATCAATTTTTTTGATAAAAACATAAAAAAATAGTGAAAAGAAATTTCAGAGACATCAGATGCATGATATTGGCAGATGAGGCTCACACGATTCAGAAAACTTTACAATGTTTCAAGATCCCAAGCACAAGACTAATCCAATCATTTGTTAACATCATTAGCAACCTTCAATTCATAAGTTTTGAGACATCACCTTCAATAATGTTTTCGTCCAACTTCTTAATGTTGAGTTGAATACATGCAATCAAGCTTCAGATGTTATTCCTCTTGTTACGGAATCGATGAATCGTAGGCAAATCCATCAAAGATCTTAGAGATGTTCGATTTGAATACTGAAAATCATGGACTAATATTATGTTCATAAAAATTATACGAAATAAGTAAATAAGAGATATATGAAGTTTTTTTGCCCCTCCTTTATTCTTACTTCTTTGAGAAGGAACAACAAATTCACCGTCAAGGATGGTTTGATTATCCAAGTCGAAAAACTCTCCTTAACCCATACAGTGTGAGGAGTCTATACATTTTTTTTAGTTATTTATTTCCTATTTGACTTTATTGCCTAGCTATTAAAGGCCTTATTAACTCTAGATTGAACTCAAATAACCTGAGATTGTGGTATTTTTTCAACAGTATCATTCTCGTAATTATCAGTTAATACTTCATACCTTGAACTGATAGTAATACCTACAACTAATACTCCATGTACATGTATTCTCCTGATTTGTTTTGTTCTTTCCCGGTGTTCTAATTCAATTCCGGCCAATAAGTTTGGCCCTTTCAGTTTGGTGTTGGAGTATTGTGCATATCCATTCTACTTAGTCTGTCATCGGTTATATCTATGGTAATCCACTCCAATACACGTGCAGACCAGACACAACGCTTGACCTCGAACACAATTTGTCTCCTAGTACAACATTACACATGAAGTAAGAAAAACACATCTACCATAGGTATCAAGTAACTAGGAAACCATATTAATTATACATAATTTAATTCATCCTAAAATACTTTTCCATGAAAGGATATATAAAACATGTATATTCCCCAAAAAGAATTATTATGAAAAAAATTTAAAAATGGTTATACATGTATGAATATTTTATTCTCAAACCATATTAAACACCTTGAAAGAAAATTTTGAAAACAAACGTATCAACGCCGCTATAAATTACTAATAATTAGAACAACCCAAAAAAGATATGAAACTAATAAATAAATAAATAAACAACCCTCTCAACAAATAATAAATTAAACAAAATAATTTGATTGACTTAAGTATGCATAGAAGATTTACACATTGCAAAATCGATCCATATAATAAACTTTAAGACGTAATTTTTTTTGTTAGGGAAGTAGTATAATTAATATCAACCTCCTTTACAAAAATAGAAAACTAGCCAATATAGATAATTCCTAATAAGCGCATTTCTCTATTTGATATATTACTATTACGTCAACATATAATGAAAACCAATTAGGAAATACTACTACCTTCAGGTAGGTTCCTTTTTCCAGATGGTCTTCCACATTTTTTGTACTTTCCCTTTGTGTCTTGAATTTCTCTTATTCTCTTACTACACCACTTCAATCAAAAACCTAGCCGCTTAACCTAGCCGCTTAACAACTCTCTATGACCATACATAGATTTCAGTTACCATTTTACCTTCATGTATTCATCTATTCTTTGCCATCATATAATATACACACTATCCTCCATTATTATCCTAAACAATTTAATTTTCTTCATCCATGAACTATGGTAAATGGTGAAATGGTTGATTACTTCTTCTCATGAGTAGATTTTGAGACTGAATCCATGTTGGTAATATATTATGAGACGTATCTCCTTTTTTATCTCACATTCCCATAAGAGATGTTTGCGATCTTCTATACACAAGTGATAATACTCACACTTTACAATTATATCTTAACTCCAATTTCATTTTCTTTGCTTTTCTGGTAGTCGTAAGAATAGCTAGAAATATATTAATTCTATGTCTAGGACTTATGTTTTTATCCTACACTAGTTTATTCCAAGAACTTCTGGATTCTTTGTTTGAATAAGCTCATTAATTTTATATATAATAAAAAAATTTGATTTTGATTTGGTCTAAGGATGTGATTTTGTTCGTAAATAGATGGTTGCATGGCCATCTCAACTTATCTCCTTGTATAAAGTTACTCAATTTCAGTTTTATACTAATTTGGTATGTTAAAACCATTTGTCATACCTGAGAGTTGCTATGATCGGGTATCCAGTTATTCGACCAAAATCTAATTTGTGTATCATTTCTCACTTGGTATTTGAAGAAATCTTTAGTTGTATCTCTTACTTTTAGGGTTTTCCTCCAATCCCATGATGCATTTGTTGGTAATTTAAATTTTCATATTGATTTGATATGTAGAAAAACTGAGTATACCATCATATGGTGTTTTATTACATGTCCAAAGTAGTTTCATGATTCTCACCTTGTTTTATACTACCAAATTTTTAACAACTATGCCCCAATATTTTGTTTTCCTATAGAATTTGTCCCATGCTAACTTAGCTCCACATATATATGTTTTTACATTTCAAATGAAATACATGCACTTTTTGTGAATTTGTTTATTCATTTCATCGGTAATGTAAATACAATACACCACTAATTTGATAGGTTGCTTAACACTGATTTGATGAGTTATAATCTCCATCCATATAAGAGGAGCCTTGTGCTTTGATGATCAATTATTTTTGTCATCTTTTCAAGTAGCACTTTAAACTTTTGGGTATTAAGGTTGCTTGTGATTAATGGTAGAACTAGGTATCTTACTGGTAGCTTTCTCTAAGTTATCTTCAGTATATCATGTATTTGTCTTTGACCCTATTATTACACAATCCATAAAAGATATTATATTTAGCATCACTTGTATCTAGGCCTAATAGCTTTTAGAAAGGTTGCATTCTTTTCTTGATGAGTATGGTTGAATCCAGGCCCGGCCCCATAAAGAAGCAGAGTACGCAGCAGCCTAGGGCCCCCCAAAAAAAGACAATTTTAAAGGTCCCTTTATCTATATTAATAATCCAAATAATATTAAAATAGCCCAACACCCCAATTCAAATATAATCTTTTTGTTATTTTTACAAAAGCCCAAATAGCTAATGAACCCATTACCCAACATATTGTGTTCCATTAAGTATAATGGTATAAGCCTTATTTATTTTTTTTAACACCGTGCATGACTCCATGCTGATTTTTTTTTTTTTTAATCACTACTTTTATTCCTATTCCTATTCTTATTCAAATTCTACTCCTAATCACATTCTAACAATTCCTACCTCTATTTAATAAACTTCAAGGCAAAAGAAAAATATCAAAACAACAAACACTTCTCTGATTTAAAAAAAAAAAGGAGAAGCAATTCAAAAAAAAAACTGTTCACCTCAACTTTTTATCACGGTTAGTATTTAATTCTTTTTTATGTTATTTTAATTTTCTTATTTCATTACTTCTAATACTTTAAAAAAAATTTAATTCTAATAAAATAATATTACACAATAGAATAGTATATTATTATTTAAACTTTTCTTTTATTTTTTTGTCATCATAACTTTTTTTTGTTAACAGCAATTGAGATTTTTTTTCAAAAATAATATAGATGAATTATATTATAATGTTATTATTTATAATCTATGTTGTGTATTATTTTTGAAAAAATAATTTATAACTTAGCTTATTTGTTTCTTATATAATATAATTTATTTATTTTTAGTAATTAATGATAATAAAGATTAAATTTTTTTATCAGGAAATTATTTTAAATGGGACGAAGAAAATATCTTTCTGGACATGAGAAAAGGAAAAAAAAACAAAAGACAGATGAATTAGTTCAATCGCAAGCTGGTGATATTTTAAAATTTTTTCCAAGTAATAAACAATCAGAGGATTTAGTCTCTAGCGAAAATTCGATGAATGAAGAGTATAACTCAACTGAAGATTTGGTGAATGATAATCATGACATGACTGAAGATGTGGAAAATGATCAACATGTGGCTAGAAAAGATATTGAAAATACACATGATGAGATAAAAGATTTGGAGAACGAAGAACATCAAAGTCTAAATACAGAAGGTCAATATAAACACGTTGATGGAGTTTTTGGGCCTTTAAACATATATGATCCAAGTAATTGGGGCATAATTGATCAAAAATTGAGAGATTTATTAGTAGAGAAAGGCCCCATAAGATATGATATTGATATTGATAAATACCCACTTAATGATCAAAAAAGACGTTTTTCACCTGCATGCTACACTCGACGTCTACCAAATGGTGAGACACATGATAGAAAATGGCTTATATATTCAAGTAAAGCTGACAAAGTATTTTGCTTTTGTTGTAAGTTGTTTAAAAACGAAAAAGTTGCTACCCAGTTTGATAATGATGGGTTAGATGATTGGAGCAATATTGGAAAGAGGATTAAGAGTCATGAAATGAGTAATGAACATGTTATTTGTATGGGAAAATGGGTTGAACTGGATATGAGATTAAAGAAAAATGAAACTATTGATAAACATGTGCAAGAACAAGTCAACCGAGACAGAGAGCATTGGAGGCAATTATTACTAAGAATATTTTCCGTGGTGAAAACTCTTTCAAAAAACAATTTAGCATTTCGTGGAGATAATGAAAAGATTTATCAAGAAAGTAATGGAAATTTTTTAGGCCTTATTGAAATGATTGCTGAATTTGATCCAGTGATGCAAGAGCATATTCGACGTATTGAAAATAAAGAAATTCAATATCACTACCTTGGACATAAAGTTCAAAATGAATTAATACAAATGTTAGCATATGAGATCAAGAGTATGGTTCTTAAAAGAATCAAAGAAGCAAAGTATTTTTCAGTCATACTCGATTGTACTCCTGATATAAGTCACGAGGAACAAATGACTCTCATTATACGAATTGTAGATATAACGACATCTCCGGTACAAGTAGAAGAGTTTTTTTTAGAATTTCTTAAGGTGGATGATACTTCAGGGCTTGGTTTATTTAGTGAACTTAAAAAAGTATTGGATTCTCTTCATCTTGATATTAATGATGTAAGAGGACAAGGTTATGATAATGGCGCAAACATGAAAGGAAAACACGTAGGAGTGCAAAAAAGACTACTTGAAATAAATCCCCGAGCTTTTTACACGCCATGTGGTTGTCATAGTTTGAACCTTACACTGTGTGATATGGCCAACTCCTGTCCTAAAGCTAGATCTTTTTTTGGAGTAGTTCAACGTTTGTATTCACTATTTTCTGGTTCCACAAAGCGTTGGAAAATTTTCAAAGATAAAGTGAAAGGTCTCACACTTAAGCCATTATCGCAAACACGTTGGGAAAGTCATGTAGAAAGTGTAAAGGCAATAATTAATCAAACTCCACAAATTAGAGATGCTCTAGTTGAGTTGGCGAATACTACTAGTGATGCTAAAACAATGAGTGACGCTGGATCTTTAGCAAAATATGATATCCAAGATTTTGAATTTTTGTTGAGCATGGTAATATGGCACACAATTTTGGCTACGGTTAATAATGTTAGTAAAGCATTTCAAGCCAAAAATATGCAGATTGATGTAGCTATACAACTATTAAAAGGACTCATATCTTTTTTCGAGGAGTATAGAGAAACGGGTTTCGAAAAATCTATGACTGAAGCTAAAAAAATTGCAAGTGTAATGAAAATTGAACCGGTATTCCATGAAAAACGCATCATTCAAGGAAATAAAAAGTTTGATGACAATCTGCATAACAAGGTAACACTGTCTGGTCAAGAATCCTTTCGAGTTGATTACTTTTTGTATATAATTGATCAAGCTCTCGGGTCACTTAGGAATAGATTTGAACAATTCAAGGTATATGAAGAAAACTTTGGCTTCTTATTTAATTTAGAAAAGTTTGTTTCTGACATAAAGATAGTTTGAGGAGTCATTGCACAAAACTAGCAAGTATTTTGAAACATGACATGCTTTCAGATATTGATGGAGACGACTTATATTCGGAATTGATTTTGTTGCGAGAAACGTTACCAAAAGAGACAAAAAAACCGATTGAAGTGCTTAGTTATTTGCAAGCAATGGAAGGTTGTTTTCCTAATTCGTGGATTGCGTATAGAATATTGCTGACAATACCAGTTACAGTTGCATCTGCGGAAAGAAGTTTTTCAAAATTGAAATTGATTAAATCATATCTTCGGTCGACAATGTCACAAGAAAGATTAAGCGGATTGGCTACTTTATCTATTGAAAAAGATATGCTAAAAAAAATAGATTACTCAAAATTAATTAGTGACTTTGCATCAAAAAATGCAAGAAGAATAATATTCAAGTGATACGTTTTTTATATTATTTATAAAATTTAGTTAGTTATGTTTTTATTATTATTTAATTTTTTTATTATTAAATTTATAAAACAAAAATTATATAAAAAGGCCCCATTTTAAATGTTTGCTTAGGGCCCCCAAAATATCAGGACCGGCCCTGGTTGAATCATATGATGGTTTAATGAACACCAAAATATCATTAACAAATATTAAGTGGTTATGGTTACATTGGGGATGCCATATGAAATATTCTTTCTTTCATACTATTTGAAGTCTTTATGTTGGCACCATATACATGTAGCAAGAAGGTAAGGAGATATGGACTACCCTTGTCTTACGTTCCTTGCACCTTTAAGATCCTAAGATTAAGAATTAAAAATAATTATATAAATTAAACCAAAAGATTAAATATTTTGATAAAGAGGCATTTAAACCTAAATTATATGGTGATATACATCTTTATGAAAGTGTATAGAAATTGTTGTGACAAGACATCATAAGACTTATCATGAAGTGATATTTATACACCTTGGAATTATAGAATTAGTCAAGATGGAGATGATTTCATTAAATGAAAAATCGACTTTACCAAATATCATCGGTAAATTTTTTTTATCAACAAATCAAATTTTATTCATTAACTTCAACTTCATATGTCCTTACAACTTTTAAAGGCCCAACCTTAAACAATTAGCCCAACATGGTATATCTACTTTAAGAGGCCACTACTAACTAGAACATTAGCTACTTACTATTACAAACCCATATGGGCCAAAACGCGGCCATATTGGGCATGAACCTTACATTGAATAAACTTTAAAAATAAACTATTACAAGGCAAGTATTAGCCTACTATTAATCTATCAATCAATTTCTCCACTTTTTCTTCTTTAAACTTCCTGGATTTCAACTTCCAAGTCACCATTTGAATAATCTTCCTACATATCAACTCTTCATTCAAGCCAAGACCTCCATGCCCTCTGTCATTCTCTCCCTCCAAATTAAGCATATATATGTAGTAACAACAAAACTAATCACCATTTTGTCTTCACAACTAGAGGTACTATGTATTATTTTTATTACCTCATTCAAGTCTCTCGTTTTAGTGTGAATGTCACATTTAATCAATACTTCAGTCAAAATTCTACTAGTGAAGGAGCAAGTAAAAAAGAGGTGAGTTTGATTCTTCTATATTAGCTCTACAAAAGTTGCAGAGAGGATCAATTGTATACCCCCATTCTAGCATCTTTTCTTTTGTGCTTAATCTATTATGAAAAGCTATCCATGATATAAAAGCACATCTTGGAATAACAGTTTTGGCCCACACAATATTATACCACTCTACATCTTCATCATTATTATCTGTGATGAACAATAAGGTTTTTTTTGAAAGAGAATCCTTTTTTGTTACTTTCTTTCCATATCTTGATGTCTCTTCGGGTTTTAGTTTCACATTGTTGAGCCAAGGTAGAATTTTGCCAATACATGGTGGTAACCTCCACCTATTCCTCCCAAAGCATTCATCAACTGTTTTGTTGCTATTAAGATTACTCTTTTCTAACTCAATTCCAAGTTTTTCTTGAATACTTTCTTCATCAATCCACTTATCCCAAATAATGTATGTGTCCTTACCATTTACAACTTTATGAAGTATTAACTTATAAGCAATACATCTAATTTTCATGAGTTTTTTGCACACCCATGTGTGAGACTGTTTTTCTTCTAGACTCCAAATGCACCTATCCTTTACTATATTACTTTTAACCCATTTACTCCACATATTATCTTCTTGAGAATACATCCTCCAAAATGTGAATAACAAACATACAAGGTTTAAATCTTCAATTCTTGGTATACCAAGCACACCTTTTTCGTTTTTCATACAAATTTTATCCCAAGATATTTTTGCCCCATGAGCTCCTTCTATGTTTCCCTTCCACAAATAGCTTCTCATAAGTTGATTCAACTTGTATATTACTTGTTTAGGTAATAAGAATACACGGCACCAAAATAGGATCTTACTAACCAATACACATCTAATGAGTTCAACTCTTCCTGCGTATGTAAGAAATTTTGATGTCCATTGATTTATACTACTATAAATCTTATCAACAAGCTTATTTCCTTCTTCCACACTTAGCTTTTTTGAGTGAAGAGGTACACCTAAGTACCTAACAGGTAAATTCCCAACTTTAATGTTTAAAATATCAGAAATTCTACCTTGAACAATATGATCTGTGCCACCAAAATATAACTCGCTCTTTTGGTAATTTATGTTGAGCCCAAATATCCTTGTGAATAGATTTAGGCCTCTCTTGATCAACTCAGCTGAAGTAGTATTAGCACCAAAGAAAATAAGAAGGTCATTGGCGAATATAATATGATTTAGATTCATAACATCACACTTTTGATGGTATTTAAATTTCTTCTTCCTTGCTAAGTGATTAAAGAGCCCTGTGAAAACTTCGATGCAAATTGCAAACTGATAAGGTGAGAGGGGGTCACCTTGCCTTAACCCCCTCTTACCTTTAAAATACCCACACACTTCTCCATTGATACACACAGAATACATAGGTGAACAAACACACATTTTAATCCAATCAACAAATCTTGGTGGGAAATTAAAAGCAATTAAGGTATTTATAAGAAACCTCCAATTTACACTATCGTAAGCCTTTTGTAGATCAAGGTTGATAGTGCATTTTGGTTCACATATTTTTTTCTCATACCCTAAAACCACATCTTGCGCAACTAATATGTTGTCACTTATGTAACTACCACCAACATACGCGGCTTGGTTAAGAGAAATGATAGAATTTAATACCTTTTTAAGTCTTGCGCATAGGGTTCTTGAGATTGTTTTGTAAATTGTATTAACACACTAAATTGGTCTAAACTTTGTAACTTTGAGTGGTTTATCTTCTTTTGGGATTAGAACTATGTTAGTTGCATTCACTTGACTTAGTAGCTGTCCATTTTGAAAGCATTGTTTAATAGCCTGTGTAAAATCATCTCCAATAATGCTCCTGGATGCCTTATAGAATGCAGAATTTAGACCATGAGGTCAAGGGCTTTTGTTTTCATTGATTGAAAACAAAGCCTCTTTAATTTCTGAATCAGATACAGGGGAGATTAGTATAGCCTTTTGCTCCTCTGATAGTTTAGAGCTGATAACATTATTTATAACATTACTAGAGCAGATTTCTTCATTATAATCTTCAGTACCCAACAGCTGCTTATAAAATTTGACAAACTCTTCCTTAATGAGATTAGGCTCCACAATAGTTTCACCTGCATCATTAATTAGAGTAGTTATATTATTCTTGGCAATTTCCTCCTTTAATAACCCTGTAGAAATAAGCTGTATTACAATCCATATCATTATTAAATGTACATTTAGCTTTTTGCCTTAGTACATTATGTTGAATAACCATAGCTTCTTCAAGTTGAGCACTGAGATCTTTTTCCTCATCAAGAACATCCATATTACCACTCATAATCTTGATTTGAACCTCCTCCAGATGAGCTTTTAAGGTATCAATATAATTAGAGTTTCTTCTGAAATAGGTGTTATTAACCTTTTTAAAGCCATTTTAGTATGTTTTTGTTTCATACACAGTTTAAACATCAAGTTACCTTCTACTTCTATATTCCAGGCCTCCTTCACAGTATCTATAAATTTCTCATGCTCAGTCCAAATATTGAAGAATTTGAATTGACTTGGGAAATACTTTTTAATGCCACCTAAATTCACTATTATTGCACAGTGATCTGAGGTTGAAGGTGGCTTTATAATAACACTAGATGACATAGTATCTAACCATTTAGTGTTGATGAATACTCTGTCAATCTTACTTGCTCTTATTTGACCTTTTTTACTTCTATTAGTCCATGTATAAAACTGTCCCGCATAATTGTGCTCAAACAGTTCTGCCTCTTCAATACATTCATTAAACTCAATAGATCCTTTCTCCAGCTGAGTACAGTTGAGTCTATCCTTGATGCATACAATTTCATTAAAATCACCCATCACACACAACTTTTCCTTCTCAAACCTTTTACTCCACTCAATTATATATTTCCAAAGAATCCTCCTATCATTATCACTATTACTCGCATATACCATAGCCACATACACTGTAATATTACTCTCATTATCATTAATCTCTACTAACAAAGCTTGAGATGATTGATAGATTAACTTAACACCTACTTGCCTTTTATCCCATAAAATACAAACTCTACCACTCTCATCCTTACTATAATTGTGCATCATTTCAAGATGAGCAAAATGAGCACTTATTATGGAGGAATAATTGTCTTTGACTTTAGTTTCTAGGAGTCCAATTACCTTCACTTTATTACTAATTAAAAACTCCTTAACATCTAACTGTCTAAGGATATTATTGAACCCCCTTACATTCCAAACTGCTATATTCATATGTTTGGGGGCCTTGTGATTTCTTCTCCACCATTGTGAATAATAAAGACTTGTTACATCTTTATCAATCTTACTTTCACTCATATTCTGTAATTGTCCATACTTATTTGTTGATATAATTGAGCTTGATTCTCCTTGTATATTGTTATTACTTCTACTTCTCCTAACAACACTCCATTCTTCTACCTTTTCTTTTCCCTTATCTCTACTTTCTTCAGTATTAGTTTTCACTTTGGGAACCCAAACCTTCTGATGATCTTTGCATTTACTTTCAACATGACCTAACTTATTACACTTTTTACATATAGTTGGCCTCCATTCATACTCTACTTTCACTATCTGTAACTCCTCTAAGCCAATATCAACATGAATATCTTCAGGTAAATCATCCTTAACATCAACGTCTATACATACTCTGGCATATCCTAGTCTAGTTTTAGCTTCAGCTATAGTGTCCATTTGTATTGGAACACCAACATAACCTAAGCCTCTTTGAGTCTATAAGGTCATTGGAACATTGATGAGTTTAACCCAAATCGGAATTCTGGATACATCAATTTTGTCAAATTGCATACCTGCTACCCATGGCCTCAAGAATAGTGGTTTCCCATTAATGTGCCATAGCTGCTCCAAAGCTCTACTATAGTACTGTTGGTTTTCGAATTTAAAAATTACACTGCCCTTCAGATTTGACTTAACTTCAACCTTTCCTAGTTGACTCCATTGATACTTAACAAAATTTGTTATAGCAAAGAAGGATAGAGGAGAATCGATGAATTGACCTACCAGACAATTTACCCATTGATATGCACCTTCATCAAGAACATCTTTCAGTGGTTTAATTACTTTTCTCCCTTCGAAATGAACTGCTTCATGATGTTCCAGCTTCATAGTACTCTTTGCACAACCGAATAACTTTGACCATGGGACTCCGTTTGATTCTTCAACAGTTATAACTTCGATTTGTTCCTCTTTGTTCAAATCACTCGATTGCTGTATCTCAACGTTCTCAACTTGTTCTTCTTTATACGATTCAGGTGTAATGAGTAAATCAATCGACGACGACATGATTTCTTTGGTGATATCTTGATACTTTGTTTTCGATTTCATTTTTCCGGTACCACTTGGAACCTTATTAATCTTCGTTGAGCTAAGCATTTTTGTCATACTGAGAGTTCATTTTTAACTGGTGAAAAATTAAAGTGAAAAGAGAAAATCTAGGCGGAGAAGAGAGTGTGGGTGAGGCGGTGTAGAAGATAGTGGGTGGATGTGGATATTTTTTGGAGAGAGAAAGAATATTTGTTGTTAGATCTCAGGTGTTCTTGAGAAAAACAACAAATCTGAAAAAAGAAAAGGCAAAAAGGAAGGAAAAAACGGAAAAAGTGGTGTTTGACTAAAGAAAGGAAAATAGAATAATTTTAAGTGGTTGAATGTGTAGAGAGGATTTTTTTAGTGAGTTGACTCTCATTTGACTTTTTTCTGACCTATGAGTATATCGGATAAGAGAAGTTTAAAATATCTTATTAATTAGATTATAGTAAAGGTTTAGAGTCGTAAAATAGATTCACATGACTTTTTATAATTAAAAAATTAGAAGAGTGGTGTGAAAGAGTGATATTAAGATATAGGGCTATTATGTAAATTTGAGCCCAAATATTTTTGTAACACAAGATTCCAATACTAAGCAATCTTTTTCGTTTAAAAAAAAGTAGATAAACAATTGGGCTTCACGAGTTGAAATTTATTTGGTTTAAAATAACCCTCAGTAAGATTTCCTTTTTTGGGGTTGGGCTGTTATTTTCCAAATCCTTCCTATAAAAATCTAACCCTAACCCACCCAATATATTTACAAGTCTTATCCTTCATCCTTCTTCCTTCTATGAATGTTTCTTCTTATTTTTTTGTCCTTATTGCGCTGCTAACTTCTTTCTTTTCAATATGTTTAATTTTCCTTTGTCCAAACCTCCTTAAACAATCTATCCTATCCCAGGACAAGTGCGGTTTGATCTATGGTCATTACATTTCAATCAAGAATTGAGGTTAAATTTTTTAAATTTATATGCATTATTATTTATATTTTTTGTCTTTACTTTTTGTGTCAATTATATACTAGATAAATTTTAATTGTTAGTGCTAGTTTTATTTTATCATGTTTATTTGTATTTTATTTCTTACTATTTCAAGCTTAATTTAACTTGTTTAATATAACTAACTATTAAATTAGTTTAATTATATTTTTATTTTTATAATAATTGATGGTAGAATAAAACATAAATTCATATATGATCTTGTTTTCTTTCACTTATGTTTAAATTTTTAATTAAATTTTATTTAATCCAATGGTGATTAATTATTAAAAATTTTGCTTTTCAAAAAATAAAAAAATAGTGATAAACACTTTCAAAGTGTAACATATTTATTATTTTCCTTATTGGTTATTTCATTGTTATATTTAAGTCTTTTATTAGTTATTTCATTGTTGTAGTTGCTACATATGTTAAATTCTTTTTTGCTTAAGCTCGTGTAATTAACTGGGGTTCATAGGTTAAGCTATACTGCATTATTTGTACTGCATTATTTGTATTATACTCTTATTTCCCAACCCTTCCTATGGAACTCTATCCCCACCACAATACTCAGAATACTTAACCTTCTTTAGACAACAAGTTTCATCAATATATGAATATTTTTTTGATTTTTTTCGTTGTCTCAGCTAATATCTTTCTTCCTCAACATGTTCCGTTTAAACCTATTATGCCTAGGCCAAGTGTAGTTTGATCTATGTTATTTGTATTACAAAGGGTTACCTTTTTTGAATTTGATGATTGAAATCTAGGCAATCCTAGCTTGCATTGGTTGTACTTAAGTTGAGAGATAGATGATTTTTTCGTTGTCTCAGCTAATATCGTTCTTCCTCAACATGTTTCGTTTAAACCTATAATGCCTAGGCAAGTGTAGTTTGATCTATGTTATTTGTATTACAAAGGGTTACATGTTTTGTTTGTTGGCATAACTTTCATCAGCATGATAGATGAGTTCGAGATCTACACTAAATGTGTGATTATTTAATAAATTGCAACTGAGATGAGTCAATTTTTTATTTTCTATCTTACATATATTTTGGAAGTTGAAACACAAATGAGACTTTAAGACTACAACACTTCAACTTCTTTTCTATAGTTTTATTTATCTAAGGATTATTAAAAAATTGTTGATACCTTTGAGATGAGAGACAAATATATCATTTCATTTTAAGTTATTGTAATATATTTAATTATTAAATTTTGTAAAAATTATTTGATTTAAATTTTTGCAGAAGCTTCGAGATGAACTTCTACGTTAGTGATAAATATTTGGTAGTAGAAAACAAGGTGACAATCATGAACCTACTTTGGACATGTTGTAATAAAATCCCATATGGTGGTATACTCAGTTTTTCTACATATCAAATCAATATGAAAATTTAAATTATCAACTAATACATCATGGTATTGGAGGAAACCCCTAAAAGTAAGCGATACAACTAAAGAATTCTTCAAATACCAAGTGAGAAATGATAAGCAAATTAGATTTTGGTCGGATAACTGGATACCCGATCATAGCAACTATCAGATATGAAAAATGGTTTTAACATACCAGATTACTATAAAATTGAAATTGAACAACTTTATACAAGGAGATCAGTGGAGATGGCCATCCAAGCATCTTTTTTGGAACAAAATCACATCCTTATTCCAAATCAATACTCAACAAGAAAACATAATACAATGTGATTATACTAAATCTAATTTTTTTAATTACATATGAAATTAATGAGCTTATTCTAACAAAGATCCCAATAGTATCTTGGCATAAACTAGTGTAGGATAAAAAGATAAGACCTAGACGTAGAATCAACATATTGCTAACTATGCTTAATCGCCTAAGAAAGGAAAAGATAATGAAGTAAGAAAACCACATCTACCTTAGTGATAGATAACTAAAAACCACATTAACTTATACATAATATAATTCATTCTAAAATACTGTTCCATGAATGGATATCTAAGACATGTATATTTCGGAAATATTATTTCCTATAAAATAATAAATATGGACGAAATTTGAAAATTGTTTTACATATAAAAATATTTTCTTCTTAAATAATATCAATCACCTTAAGAGAAAATTTGGAAAGAAAATGTATCAACACCACTATAAATTGCCAATACTTAGAACAAACAAAATAAGATATGAAGTTAATAAATAAATAAAAAACTATTTTAAACAAATAAATTAAATAAGATCATTACATTAATTGAAATATGCATACAAATTTTAAACTTTGAAAAATAGACACAATAAACTTAAATATTGTAAGTTTTTTGTGTTAGGAAAGTATTAAAATTAATATTAACCTCCTTTACAAAAATAGAAAACTAGCCATGATATCTAATTCCTAATAAACACATTTTTGTATTTGATATATAACTATTTCATTAAGAAATAATAAAAAAAACCAATTAGAAAATTCTACTCCTCCCTTGGGTTTTTCCTTTTTCTAGATGGACTTACACGATTTTAACTCCACGACCATACCATGGATTCCAATCACAATTTAATATCCATGTATTCTTCTATTATTTCACACCATATAATATACACACTCACCTCCACTATTATCCTCAAAAATTTATTATTTTTCGCCTATGAACTATGGTAAATTATGAAGTGGTTGATTACTTATTTGCACTAAATCCATGTTGGTAAAATATAATGAGACATATCTCCTTTGCTATCCCACATTCACATAAGAGATGTTTCCAATCTTTGATACTCAAGTGACAATACTCATACTTTACGATTGTAATTTAACTCCAGTTTTATTGTCTTTGCTTTGTTGCTAGCCGATTAAGCATAGCTAGCCATATGTTGATTCTACGTTTATGTCTTATACTTTTATCCTACATAGTTTACACCAAGAAACTGTTAGATTTTTTGTTCGAATAAGCTCTTTATTTCATATGTAATAAGAAATTCGATTTTGTATCATCACATTGTACAATTATGTTGAAACCATCTGTCATATGTGAGAGTTTCTATGATCTTATTCGACCAAAATCCAAACCCCATGATGAATTTGTTGGTATTTTAACTTTCCATATTGACTTGATATGTAGCACAACGTAGTATACAACAATATGGTGTTTTTTACCAACATGTCCAAAGTAGTTTCATGATAGCTACCTTGTTTAGTACTTACAAACTTTTAGCACCTATGCAGCCTTATATTCTTTCCCTACACAGTTTGTCCCATACTAACTTAGCTCCAGCAATATATATATGCTTGTACCTTTCCAAAGAAATGTGGTAATTTTTTGTTAATTTGTTTGTTCATTTTCATTGATAGTTTAAACATACTACACCATTAATATGATAGGTTGATTAACACTGATTTAATGAGTTGTAATATCCACCCATATAAGAAAGCCTTGTGCTCCGAAAGTCAATTATGTTTGTCATCTTGTCAAGTCGCACTTTACACTCTTGGATATTAAGGTTGTATGTGATTATTGGTGGTCATTGGTATCTTATCGTATCTTACTCTTAAGTATCTTGAATTAATCATACTTTTTGTCTTTGATACTATTATTACACCCTCCATAAAAGATATTATATTTGGAATCAATTGTCGAGGCCTAATAAATTATTGAAATGTTTCATTCTTTTCTTGATGCATATGGTTGAATCATCTGATGGTTTAATGAACAACAAAATATTATTAAAAACATTAAGTGGTTATGTTGAATCCTTTACATTAGGGATTCCATATGAAATATTTTCTTTCCTACTATTTTAAGTCTTTATGTTAGCACCTCTATACATATAGCAAGAAGGTCAAGAGATAAGGGTACCCTTGTCTAAAGTTCCTTTCACCTTTAAGATCTTAAGATTAAGAATTGAAAATAACAATTTCAGTCAATCCAAAAAAAATAGATATTTTGATAAAGAAGCATTTAAACCTGAATAATATTGTGATATACATCTTTTTTCAAGTGGAAAGGAATCATCGGAAAAACCCATCATAAGACTTATCATGAAGAGATAACTATATACCTTGGAATTATAGAATTAGACATGTTAGGGATGATATTCGTAAAGAAAAAATTTTACTTTACCAAATATCATCGGTAAAATATAAATATTTGGGATAAGAGAAGTTTAAATTATCTCATTCATTAGATTATAATAAAGGTTTGGAGTACTAGAATGGATACACATGACTCTATATAATTAAAAATTTAGTATTATGTTAGTGAAGAAAAGATAAAAATAAATAGATTACAGGACATAGTGGTGTGAAAGAGTTATATTAGAATATATCGGTATTATCTTTTAAATTTTATTTTGAAAGTAAACAATTAATAGGGTTTCATGGGTTGAGATTTTGGGGGTTGGGCTTTTATTTTACCAAACCTTCTTATATAAGCTTAACCCTAAACCCATCCCTAATATTCACAAGGTTTAACCATATTTAGATATCATCCATCATCCTATGCTAACTTCTTACTTCTTAAATATGCTTAGTTCACTTTCGTCCAAACCTCTTCATAAACCACATATCACAAGACAAGGACAAGTGCGGTTTGGTTGATGGTCATTACATTTCAACCTAGAATTGATGTTAAATTTTTAAAATTCATATGCATTTTTTTTTTGTTATTACTTTTTGTTTCAATTATATACTATATAATCTTTAATAGTCATTGCTTGTTTTATTTTATTGAGTTTATTTTGTATTTTATTTCTTAGTATTTCAAGCTTAATTTAAGTTGTTTAATATGACTAACTAAATATGAAAATTGTTTTAAATTATTTTAATAAGATCCTCATTTTCATAATAATAATGGGAGAATAGAACATTAATTCATATATGATCTTGTTTTCTTTCACTTAAATTTAAGTTTCTAATTAAACTATATTTAATCCAATGGTGATGAATTATTACAAATTTTGGTTTTCAAAAACAAAATAAATAGTGATAAACAATTTCAAAGTGTAACATATTTTGTATTTTCATGATTAGTTATTTCATTGTCATATTTAAATTTTTATTAGTTATTTTATTGTTGTAGTTATTTTATTAGTGTAAGTAATTAGGGTTCATAGGTTAAGCTTTATTAGACACAAAATAATACCGGGTTGTACTAGATTTTTGGGATTGAACTCTTGTTGTCCAACCATTCATATGGAACTCTATCTCCACCCCAATACTCAGAAGACTTAACCTTCTTTAGAAAACAACTTTTATCGGTCTATGAACATTTTTTTCAATTTTTTTGTTGGTACCTCTGCTAATTTCTTTATTCATCAACTTGTTTAGTTCAAACCTCTTATCCCCATGACAAATGTGGTCAGATAGATGTTCATTGTATTACAAAGGGTTACATATTTTGAACTTGATGATTAAAATCTAGGCAATCCTAACTTGCATGGTTTGTACTTAAGTTGAGAGATCTTTTCTTTATTGGCATAACTTTCTTCAACATGAGGGGTTCAGATCGAGAATTACACTAAATGTATGATTTCTAATAAATTGCAACTGAGATAAGTCAATTTTTTATATTCCATTATCTATCTTCCATTTGTTGGAAGTTGAAACACAAATGATACTGTAACACTCCAACACTTCAACTTCTTTGGTGTAGTTTTATTTATTTAAGGATGGTTAAGATATTATTGACACCTTCGAGATGGAGAAACAAGTATATTATTTCTTTTTAAGTTATTTAATATACTTAATTATTATGTTTTTGTAAAAACATTTTATTTACTTTTTTGCAGAAGGTTCATGATGAAACTATAGTAATAGGGCTAAAAGTCAAAGAACATGAAGAACTTAAATATATTGAAAATCTAAAATGAAAAAATTGGATGTGCCAGTTCCGGACATACAAGGTACACTATCTTTCCATATTTTTGCGTACGTTCTCATCTGTGTTTTACTTTAAATAAACATATGAGTACTTTATAATTTCATTCTCCTTGACTATTATGTATATTAAAAAGACACATTTGATAAAAAGAGTTGAATTTTCCAGTTGTTCTTAGAAGTTTCTCCTAGCAGATGCACAGTGATAGGGGTTTTTGTTTGTTTAGAAAAGTTGATGATGATGACTTAAGTTGGTAGTTCAATTTCATCACTGTCTGTGCTTTTGTAGGTTCTATGAGATGACATTGTAGAAATAAATGATGTACATGTGTATGATCACTAATGACAAAACTACGATGAAGATAAATTTTTTACATCAATTATATTACACAAGCATAAAAAACATTACATTTTATGACCATTGTATCATTAAGTAAGTTCTCAAATATCATTTTGACAGAAACACATTTATTATTCAAAAATATATTACTATACTTGTCATTCTGCAATGTAGTTTATTTCACTACAAAATACTTAAACAAGTGAGTAGTTCTTTTGGAAAAAAAGTACATGAGAAGGGAGAATGTTTATAAGACCTCTCGCTCATTCTGTTGATGTATACATATATTTATATCAAAAATAACTATTATATACATGAATGTGGAAGTGGAAGGGGTGGTGTTATCAAACTCCTTTATAAGATGAAGAATTTTTTTTGTAGATACTAAAAGCTAGTGGCGATGAAGAAAGTGGTCATGATAGGAAGAAAAAAAACATGATGACAAAGGTATCTGGAAAGTGTGACTTTGACGCCTTATAGATGTTCTATTGTTTCTATTCTCCTACGGTAAATATCGGGAGCATAGAGAGAAAGACTTGAAATGTTTTATATGGTTTATTTTATTTTTTTATATAATCCCAAGACTCTTGGAAGGATGACACGATGATCATCAGTGACTATGAAAAAGCTGACGATAACAAAGATGCTAAAAGCCTTGCTCGCTATATTGATTGTTTTGGCTAGATTGACCTAGATTCTCAACTCTAATAACTCCCCAAGCTACATTTTACCATGGAGTATGTCTTATGACATCCTAATAAAAAAAAAAAATTCATTACTCCACCAAAGCCCGGATATAAATAAAAGATGCTCTACTTTATCTCAGATCAACATTTTTTTATGTTTCGTTTTTTATTAAAACTTTGTGCTTTAAGCCATTGTTATTTCATATCTTCAAATATGGTCTGTAATAGTTACAATCATAAGCCACCTATTATGAGTGGAACGCAAGTAAATATAATCCTTTTCAAATTCAAATTCGTTTCCTAAAATATTTAACACTTCTCACTGTTTTGATCATATTTCCTTCTTTATTGGTCTGATTTTCGCCTACTTTATATCGAAACGACCGAAGAATTTATCGTCACTTTAGTGGACGTAGCTGCAGAATTTCAGATTCACATGGCAGTTTTCCTTTCCTATTTTATCTCTACTTCCTTTTATCTTTTGATTTCTTCCATATCTTCTTTCCTTATTTCTTTAGAATTGAGTTGGTATATAACTATATTCCATATATCCTTAAATCTTCATATTAACAAACAAATTAAACTCAATATGCTCTAAAGAAATAATAATTTATAAAAATACAAATAAAAATCTATAATGAATTAATCATAAAATCCTAAAATGATGTCTCCAACCTAGATTATTATATCACAAATAGGGAGACATCATCAATCCCAACTTTCATTTTTTGTACTTAAGTTGATAAATGTTTTGTTTGTTAGCATAACTTTCGTTAGCATGAGAGATTGAGATCGAGATCTACACTACATGTGTGATTTTCTAATAAATTGAAACTGAGATAAGTCAATTTGTTATTTTATATCTTCTATTTTTTTGGAAGTTGAAACACAAATGAGACTGTAGGACTCCAACACTTCAACTTCTTTGGTGTAGTTTTATTTATTTAAAGATTATTAATAAATTATTGATATCTTTGAGATGGAGATACAAGTATATCATTTCTCTTTAAGTTATTGTAATATATTTAATTATTAATTTTGTAAAATTTATTTAATTTAATTTTTTACAGAAGTTTAGAGATGAATTTCTAGAAATGGGGCTTAAATTTAAAGAACATGAAGAACTTAAATACAATTCAAATCTGAAATGAAAAAATTGGATGTGTCAGTTCTAAACATGCAAGGTATAATCTCTTTCTATATTTCTGCATATGTTCTTATTTGTGTTTTAATATAAATAAGCATATAAGTACTTTATAATTTCATAAGTTCCTATAGTCTCCTTGACTACTATGTATATTAAAAATACATGCTTGATAAAAAGAGTTGAACTTCCAGTTGTTTTAGAAGCTTCTCCTAGCAAGTACACGTGAAAAAAAAATAGAAAACCTATTGGGTCATAGATATGAGTATGAGAAGTAGGTACTGCAAGAAATTCTAAAGAATGATAAATTTGCAGCTCGGTTTCGATATTTCCGGAGACGAAGGATGTGATAAGGGTTCTTGATTTGTTTGGAAAACATTATGATGATAACTTAAGTTGTTTAGTTCACTTTCATATTACCTTTTTTGCATGTCTATTTTACTTGAGTATTAATATATCTCAGTGTCTCACTTGGAAAACCAGATTTCTCTCAGAGTACAATGGTGTTAAAGTTATGAAAAAATATAAGAAGACAACTGTGGCTTGGTCGATGGTCATTGCATTTCACTCCGAAAAGTGTGACGAATCACTGGATTTCATTTATGTAGGTTCTATGAGTTGACATTGTAGAAATAAAAGATGTATATGTGTATGAAAACTAGTGACACAACTATAATGAAGATGAAGTTTTGTCATCAATTATATTACACAAGCATAAAAACATTAAATTTTATAACCATTATATCAATAAGTAATTTCTCAAATATCATCTTCACAAAAACACATTTATAGTTCAAAGATATATTATTAGACTTTTCATTCTGCAATATAATTTATTTCATCACAAAATACTTTAACGAGTGAGTAATTTTCTTGGAAAAAAAGTACATGAGAAGGGGGAGATTGTATATAAGTCCTCTCGCTCATTCTGACCATGTATACATATACTTATATTTTAAATAACTAATATATACATAAATGTGGAAGTGGATGGGGTGGTGTTATCTAAAGCCTGTATAAGATGAAGAAAAAAATTATGTAGATAAGAAAAGCTAACGAAGATGAAGAAAGGGATCATGATAGTAAAAATAAAACATGATGACAAAGGTATCTGGAAAGTGTGACTTTGATGCCTTACAACTGTTCTAGTGTTCAATTCTCTGATGGCAACACTTCAAAGCATAAAGATATATAACAACACCATCCTTTCACTTTCAAGAGAGAGAGAGAGAGAGATATGAAACTTGTTATATGGTTTATTGGGTTTTTTATATATTCCAAAGACTCTCGGAAGGATGACACGATGATCATCGGTGACTATGAAAAACCTGACAATAAAAAAGATGCTAAAAGTCTTGCTCGCTATATTGATTGTTTTGAAGAGATTGACTTAGACTCACAACTTTAAACACTCTACAAGTTATATTTTACCGTGAAGTATATCTCATGACATGCTAAATAAAAATTAACAAAAACAATTCATCACTCCACCAAAGCTAGGGATACAAATAAAGATTATGTAATTTATGTCGGGTCAATATTTCTTTATGTTATTTTATTACACCTTTGTGCATTAAGCCACTTTTATGTCGTATCTTCAAATATATTGTGTAATGGTTACAATTATAAGCCACCTAATATACTAAAGTAGTGTGTGTATTTTGGCTATATATAGAAAAAATGTAAGACATTAGTCATAAACTTTTCTACCATAAAAAATACAAGTATTGCACTATTTTTTGTAACCAAAATTTCGTCATTATTGAAACATTGGTTAGAAATATGTTATGTGTCTCAACTATTGTGAGTGATGCTTTAGTAGTTTTTGAAAGTTATTTTCTGGATTCTTTACACAACTATGATTCTATTTCATAAGAATCTGATTGCCTTAAAAAAATTATTCAAGGTGTGCTAGAGAATCTAGTATTGTAATAGATATGTTAAAACCAGTTGTATCATATATGTCCCTCTTGTAACAAATTGGCTAATATTGCAGGAGAGTGCTTTATTTTCAATTAACTCCCCTAATAATTGACACTAAGTTCCCTAGTTAATTTTGAATAATATAGTTATGATTTTCCCTTTAATAATAAGGATTTTCTAGTAATTTTTGTGTTGAATTCTTTTTATTTTATCCTTTTTTAGCTTTTAGTTTGTATTAAATATTTTTTAAAAAAGAAAAACCATTTATCGTTAATATTTTTTACAAGAAAAATGAGACTTAAGTGGGAACCCGCGTGACCCACCCCAAACATGGAGGGTTTAGGGTGGTAAATGGATATTTGGACGGATCCATTGATATATATATATATATATATATATATATATATATATATATATATATATATATATATATATATATATATTGTATAATAGATTCTATCATGCACACAATCATACTCAATGCAATGCAATGCAATTGTTTGATCTTATTGGAGACCCTCTATAATTTTGCACGTGAGAGGTTATTTCTTTGTTTTATCCAATCATTATTGACTTGATAATATTTATCTAATAGTATATTATATAAGATATTGTATATAGTCCTATTAAAATAAGGATATATAGGCATGGATGCCATCCATACTAGAATAAAATGAGTTTTCTTAAGAAACATGGTAGTGGAGAAAGACCTCTTAGGGATAAGATATATAGGCTAAAGAAAGATACTAAAAAGGATCTTTCTTTTATAATCCTACATAATCAGAATGTTATTGTTCTAGTATGTATACATAAAATTGAAATAAAATTAGAAGTCCATAGATTTATGGAGATATAAAACAGCTAAAAAGGTGGAGATATAAACAACTGAAAAAACCATGTCCTTTTTAATTATAATATTAATAATTATAATAATACTATACTAATAATAATAATAATCATGATAAAGATTCATTTGCCTAGTTACCTTGTATAATCATTAAGTAATGTTGTAAAATAGACCTAACATGTCCCAAATAATAGTCCATTACGCCCTAGTATTAAGACATGTCAACCAATATATACCATATTATTAGGACAAATCCGCGCCTCGGTATTTCCTACAAAAAATCTCCAAAAAACTTTAACATTAATTTATTTTATCTATTTTTAGTCTGGAAATAACTTCTAACTAGCATTTTCAAATTCTTTTTACAATTGATATGAAAAGTATACGAGGTGGTAGGCAGACAATCGAGGGCTACAATGTTGGTTTTAACCAAAACTATGACCGACCTTGTACTTTGGTTAATCATGTAGTTCAAGTTTATGTTTGGATGTAGTACTCTTTAGTGTGTTCTTGAGGGTTTCTTGTTGGTGTATTGGTGTGCTTGAACAATCTATCTCAGGATTGATGCATTTTTCCATTTATTCTTATTTTACTATTAATTCAAGGCTCGGATTTCCTTTAGTCGCTTCCTTTTTGTGTAGTGATCATAAACATAATAAATCCAATAAAATTATAAGACAGAGAAACATAGATACTAAATAGAATCTATAAGGTAAAATATAAAGCAAGATAGTATGACAGATGATAGAAACATATGCAATGGGTAATCAAATCATTTCAAGTAATAAAAAGATTAGCCGAAAGAAAAAACTACCTATTTGTTCCAAAGAGGAAGGTAATATCTTGACATGATGTATAACTCCTAATTATAATATAAGGGCCTAAAAAAATCCTAATATGTGTACCCATGACAAGTGTATTTTGCGCAACCTATCAACGTCATGCACGTGCCAATAGCGTCTACAAAATACCCCATCTATACCAAATATTTTCTACATCTTATATTTATATCTTATAAAAAATTATGGCCATTATAAATCAAATAATGTCCATAGATCTCGAGCAATAAGATTACCCTAGAATATTATAGTAATATTGAGCATCAGAGTGTCAATGAGAGAAAGTGCCTTTGCATAGTTTCTGGTTTCTGAAAACCTTAGATACATCAAACAGACATATTTTCAAGGAGTCGCAAAAAGGTACGTTATTATACTCGATAAGTAGTACACTTACACTCTTTATCATCGACATTTTTATTCTCCCTTTTTTGTTAGGGTACTGGATTGAACTACCAAAATGAAAAGTTGATATGTGATAATGTCTTATCTATCATTTGGTGTCGTCTGTGGTAATAAGTTTGGTTCCTATTTAGTTTCTACATGGGTTTGAAGCGATCAACAATATATTTGGTACAGTAGATAGATGTCAAAGTAACAAACGTTACATAACTGGTCAATAGAAGATCTCACCTGATAATGAGGAATAATCAGCTAGAGGAGAATAATGTAACTCCACAAATATGAATTGTATACAATTATAATAGGGTGGACGAAGGATACATTCCGGTTATATGGGAACCAACTAAGCAAGTTGAGCCTTATATTCTATCTAGGTTGGCATTTGACGATGAAAATGAGCCTTATCCATGGAAACACTATATATAGATCCTTAGTTACAGTAACTTGCGAGTCAATGAAGAACTTTGTTGAAACAGACAATAAGAGAGCCTTCAATTATTCACATACTAGGTAATGATGAGGGCCACGATGAGAGTGGGATTCCTTGAGAGCTAAGGTTGTATATAACTCAATTTAATAATTTAAATAAGAATATAATATATATATATATATATATATATATATATATATATATATATATATATTTTAGAGAACTATGAAAAAGAATAAGTAGTCCTGACCGATTAAGGGAGGTATTCAAGCAGACTAAGCATTAACGATCAATAAGAGAAATCCTATGTCATAGGAGATACTAGACACTCATTTTCAAAAAAAAAATTAGGTTGCCTTTTATGTTTGACTTAAATGGGACTATGAATCACGACTCACATGTATATGCATACAAATGGATTATTGACTTCATTTTAGTGTCTGGTGCAGATTATTGATTAGCATTCCTAGCAACTGTTGATGGAAATACACTTAAGTTTGAGTGAAAAAATATCATATTATATTATTAACGTATTAGCTTTTCTATTATAAAATAATGGGTAATATTTCATAAATAATTTTTTTATGCAAATAATTTTATAGAAATATCATGGTCGTTCATTCACCAAGTATTCACAATTCAAAAATATTGATAACTTTTTGTAAATAACTACTCCTTCTTATAATATTATATTTCCTTTAATTGAATAAAACCATAAGTTAGCCTAATGGTCATATAGAGTTCAGACGTAACTCAAATATCATGTAAGAAAGAAACAAATATGTATATTAGATCTGAGCATCTAGTTCACAAAAAAGATGAGGCTCGTCGTTGATCCCCCTTTCCATCCTGCCGCTACACAAGGAAATAGTCGCTCGCTGCTGCTCCGGTGAAGGAGATACTGACGTTAAAGCTTGAAGATCTCCGTCTTTCATGAGTGAAGTCCTTCGCTATGATTCGAGGCAATGTCGTTTGTGAACTCCTGGTTCGAGAAAGTTTTGTCGCGGAGATATATGGAGCTTCGAGCTTTGGTTGTAGAACGTTCGAAATGTCTTTTTCTTTTACTTTTTATTGAGTCCAGGAAACCAACGTTCTTTAACTTTCTTCTAGCTTCGGGATTCGAACCCTGTACCTCTTAGTTGAGAGACAAGGCCATGGCCGGATGAGCTAGCTCACCTGGTTTAGTAAATGTATTTTAATTTATTTTTATTATTTTCTCCCTAAATAATTCTTTTATTATTAATTCTAAATAAACCTCAATAATTTATTACTCAGGTTTTTCACCGGATACTTAGTAACTTTCTCTCAATACTTAGTAAAATCTCATATCAATCATTTTTTCCAAAGTACTCAGTTCTATTTCCCGATTACTCACTACGTTTTCCGAGTACTCGGTACCTTTTTCGAGTAATTAATACTTTTTCTGGCAACTTAGCACTTTTTTAGAATACCCATAAATTCTGAGTACTCATAAACTTTTACGGCGACACTAGCGGTGGTCGGCGGTTCGAAGATCGGTAGTGGTTGGTAGGTTGTGATCGGAGTTGGAAAGTATTAATATCCTGTGAAAATGGAGGAGAAAAAAATGGTAATAGAGTAGAGAAAACAGTAATAAGGGAGGAAAGAAAAAAGGGTAATGGAGGATAAAGAAGTATCTATTTTTGTCTTATGCAATCATTAAGGTTGTTATTGACCCACAAGGTTTCAAAGGTTTCTTTAGAGAATAGTGGATTAGGGTATTACTCAAGACCAAATGAGTAATTTACCCTCGAAAATATGACAAGTCATAATTATGCTTTTTCTATTTCGTTAAAGTTCAAGGTTCCTATGATTAATCGTAGAAACATGAAGTAGATATAGTTTTTTTTATATTCAAACTAATAAATAGTGTTCGAGAACTCCCGCGTAAGATTTTTAATTTTCTAGAAAATGGTCTTAGAATTAGTCGAAACTAAGATATTTAGAAAGTTCGGGAGGTTCTTAAGGTTATCTTACCACGCCTGATTAAATTACGTCTAATTAATTTCTTTTCCTGAAAATATAGTCCAACCAATACTTTGGCCATTTTAGAAAGTCTGTGAGGTAAATCAAGCAACTCAACCCAATAGGAGGAATAGGTTGTGGTATCTCCCATCCCTTTAATGGTTGTAGGTGTAGACTAGGGATCTCTTACTCATTTTAAACAAATTTGTTGATATTTTTTCTTTTTTTCCCTTGGGTAAATGATTATTGTGGATTTTTGCCACACATATGGCATGTTTTTGTTCTAATTTTGCTTCAAAGATGTTGTTATGGAGGTCTTTTAGCGGCATCCGAGTATTGGTATTTTATGTGGGTTTGGGTTTAGGATGAGAGACGGAGTGGAGAAGGTAGCATCTTCTTGTGAAGGATGCTAGTTTTATGGCCTTCATGGTCTCCATTGTGGGCTAGTGGTTGAGTGGAGGGACTCGATAGTTGTGCGGAGGGAGGAGAGGAGAGGGTCAATGTGGTCTTAAAGGCTATTAGAGTTAGATAACCAAGGATTTCAGGTTGCATGGCTCGTGTAAAGTGGGTTGAAAGTAAGATGGCGGTGTTCAATAATGTGGGACAAAAACAACGGGACAGGGATGTAAAATTGGGTACAGGCTTCGTGGTTGAAATGGCATGGGGGTTTGGTCTCTGGTTTTTACTGGTAGGTTTGGTCGATGATCTTGAAATAGGTAAGGGCCCCGAAGGGCGTGGCAACACTACTTTGTTGGAGTTCAGTATATATTATACATGTTTGGAGGAGAGAGTAAGGTACGTACATGGTGTTCCCTATAGTTGGGACTTTTGAGTGGTTACGAGCTAAATTGATCTAGTTTAAAGGTGTTGATAACTAGGCATAGTTGTACATTGATATCTAGTACACATTATACAAAGGTGAGTCATTTGGGTAATATTTGGAGGAGGAATGAGTATTTGAAGAGGATATTAAATAAATGGAAGGCAAATTGTCATTTCTTGAAATAGATTTTATTCAAGTCGTAGAGGATGCTATAACTTTTATGAGATAAGAAACCGCTTAGAGAAATTTGGAGAAGATGGTTGGTGGTCCTTTGTGTGTTCTAAAAATAAATGCAAATGCTAATCGAACCACAACCGCAAGTGTACGGTTGTCCCAAGTAGTAATTCTGATAATCAGATTCGTTCCAAGGACGGATGGTTGATCACAATGTTTAGCAAGTAGTGATTGATGCACTTATGAAAATAAAAGACAATAAATTATTTGTTTGGTTTTGTTGATTGAAGCTAATGAATGAAAGACAAATAAAGATAAGACGCAAGTAAAATAAGTGAAAACGCAATATGAGATGTAGTACTTGAGAACGCAAGGATCCTCCTAATTTTACTTTCTAACTTATGTTGTTTAAGGGCTAAATCAGTCAATTACAATGGTCGGGATTCTAAATTCCTTATACCCCCGTCAGGGTGGACTATAAGGCGATCCTAAAGTGTCACTAGTCCCGTCAGGGTAAATATGATCCACCGTTGGATGATTAAGATTTATTACCACATTGGCCCTAGGATTAACTAAGTTCGTCAGAATCAATAGTTTTTATCCTAGATTGAACAATTATTTCTGTACCTAAACCCCCCGTCAGGATGATCCATACGCCACATATATGGAATAGCTTAGATACTAATACCTAATTTTAGTTCGCGACTCTAAAATCAGTAAACATTCACAAATTGTCGAAAAGAGTAAAAGCCCTAATTTAATTTAATTCAATAAAAACCCAAATTCAACATTCGTTATAATAATAAAATCAAGATTCACCCATTGTTTTGTTCTCAAGCACTAATGGAAATTTAGCTCATATTAAAATTAAAAACAAAATAAAAAGAAATGGAATTCATATACAAAATTAAAATAAAAGAAAAACCTAATTTTCGGAATAAGAATGACTACGAACGGAGCTATAGACCCACTCCAGCTCTTGTAGCTTCTCCTTTCTTCCTGCTGTAGCTTCTCTGGTGTTTTTAATCTTGTGGAAAGTGAATTGTGTGAAAAATAGAAGTCCAGACCTCCTTTTATAAGTAAAAATTCGGACTAGGGCTTGGACCAGAAAATAAAAGCCTAATTAAATGTCCAAGCCCACTTTCTAAGCCCAAAATCCCGTAACTGATGATAGGCCTTCACTAAAACAGCTTTTCCCGATGCGTTACAACTCCGATTGACCTCATTCCAGTTGCTAAAGTTCCGTAACTCGATAAGGAATGATTTCTCTTCAAAGGTCAGCGGCTAAATCATCGCTTAAGCACCTCGAAATCAGCAATCTATGGCCTGGAAAGTGGATTTTCAGCTCTAAAAATAATATCTTCGGGATTTGTCTTCAAGTCTTGACTCTAATTCACGATCTTTGACTTTCTCCTCGGATTCCTCTCCTAGCTAACATCTAAAACCTGTAAACTTTACACTAAAAATACCAATATTACGCGCAAAAGTTTAATAAATTAAAAATGCTAGAAATAAAAAGGTAATTCCGGATTATTGCAAATTTAGTCCAAAAGTCTATCATATTAATCAAATAAACACCAAAAATGATGTCTCCCGAGGGTCTAAAATAAGAACAATTAGGGAGACATCAATGGTTTCTTTAGTTGACGTTAGGGCTTTGTATGGATATTGGAAGGATGGATATTGTGTGTGAGTTGGTTGAGGAGGAAAGGGTTTATTGCATTAATCTATGCCGAATTTGGGAGAAAGTTGGTATTTCTCACCCTAAAGGAAGGTTTAAGTTGAAAAACTCGGTACTTGCTTGATACTTTATCGTCCAAACCTATTTGGTATGATAGTTGGGAGGAATTGTGGTGTTGTATACCACTGCATGTCACAGTTGCGCTGCATCAATCGTGGTTAGGTACATCCATCTGGTACTTTGAAATTTTGTCTCTGTTGATAATTAAATGAAGGAGGAACCAAGAAATTGGATGGGTTGTATCACCAAAGACTTACCTTTACCTTTACCCTTAAAGAAGGATCACGATTCTTGAAAATTGTCTCATGGGATTTGAAATTGAATTCATCTATATATATTAGAAAGGTCCCTTTGTATTGTGGTTGCTACCTGATTGACCCTCTAGATATTGTTTCATGACCACCATGGTTACTCACCAAAAGATGGAATTCCGGAATTTCGATGATAAAGATACTATGGCAACTAAAATATATTCAAATAGAGTGGTAAATGAATAGTTCGCATACCCTTACTGTCTGGGAACACGAGGGTATGTACATGTGCTCAATAAGACCTATAGGCTCCAGAAGTACTATTGCCATACGAGGGGGTGCCAAAAAGGGGGACTACCATATGGTCCTCATCATAAATTTTTTTTTCAGGGTGTTGTAGACGAGCCTACCAGAATTATGAGCATAGGGCCTTATTTGATGAGTAATGCACTAGTTGTGTGGAATCTTTTGTCTGGTATTTTTGGTATATTAGGCTAGCAATACTTTCAAAAGATCCTCCTAAAATGAGGATTCTACATATTGAATGTGAACATGCAATAAAGGTGTTACTTCATCAGGCTGAGTTACAAGTTCAAGAATATATTGGAAATTAGTTATCAAGATTGTTAAAAGCTTTTCTGATTGGGGTTCAGTTAACAGAAGGTTTATTTCTTTCCTTGTTATCTCATTCTGACAAATCTAGAAAATGTGTATGAAGAATTTTTTAAAGGTATTAAATGGAACGATCATATTGCGTTTTAACGAACTTATGATCTTATTCTTATGGAAGATTTGTTTGGAAATGATTGGTACTAGACTACAAATGTTAATCACAATCTTTAAGAAGCTGACCAAGTTGAAAGTATACAGACTAACCAACGGGGTTCTGCTGTTATAAAAATCTTGTGACGTTTCTTTTGCCTATGAATGGGAGGATGTAGGTATTTCATTAGTCTCATTGTGTCATAATAAAACATATAATTAATAATAATGTTAAGAAAATTTGGGACAAAATCTATGCTAGAGAGTGAACCTCTAGTGTTGCAAGAGGCATGCAAAATGACTAATTGATTGTGAACTTATTCATAACTTTACAAATCCATCAACAACAATGTCGAACATTTGACTATTCCAGAAAAATATGCATAAATTGTATTTATGCAGATTTTTTTTCATATTCTTTGAAGATGGATCCATTGATTGATGTTTAAGCAAAGCGTGTTATAGAAATCTTTTGGATAACAACTGGAATAATGGTAATATTCAATTACATGTATATTTCTTATTAGGTTGATTAGAAAGAGAGAGGATATATTAAAGTGGAAGGTTTTGATTTAATAGTTTTGAATATATTGTAGTCAGGTGTTTCTTTTCTTATGAGTACAAAAAAACAACAAATGGTAGGAATGAAGTGGTTATTGTTAGCATAAGTGGTGGGCATAAGTGGAGATTTTTGTGATTGTTAGTATTGAATTGTAGTTGTGTGGCGGTATTTTAAGTTTTTTTAATTTCTTTTAGGATGTGTTTTTAATCATTTTGGTGTAATATTCTATTAATTGTAAATTTTTTATCAGGAAGATTAGAAAGAGCGGGGATATATTGAAGTAGAAGGTTTTAATTTTTATAGTTTTGAATATATCGTAGTCAGGTGTTTCTTTTCTTTTGAGTAAAAAATGCAACAAATGGTAGGGTTAAAGTGGTTATTCTTGGCATAAATGATCGACATAAGTGGAGATTAGTGTGATAGTTAAGATTGAATGGTAGTTGTGTGGCGATATTTTAAGTTTTTAAAATTTTTATTTCAGGATGTGATTTTAATCATTTTGGTGTAAAATAACTAAACTGAATTTGAGTTTTGTTCAGTGTATAATCAGAAATAAGTCAACTTAACTCGATTTACCAATTTTCTTTAAATACATTTGAGAGCCACATTGACTTTTTTTTCATTATCATTTTGATTCAAGTAATGTTCGATCCATAACCCATTGAGCATTGCAAAGTAATATAAGTACTAGATCAACTATCGATCTTAATTTTATAAAGTCTAAATTTCTTTAGAAACTTTTATGGATCTGAAATCGATAGTTCTAGAGGTCTGAGTATTTAACACTATTCGGCGCTCCTAGAATATCATGAGATCTAATCTTACCCAAGTCAAAATGGCTCTCAAATGTATTAGAAAATAAAAAAATATTAATTCCTTGGATATCCTAAAAAAGTATAAAAATTAAAAAAACATGTCGAGAAATAATCATGTTCATTTTCATTTCGTTAAGGTAAAATGTCCCTACAATTAATTATTGTAACATGGAACCAAACATGATTTCTTCCAAAACTAGAACCTTTGGTTTCACTTTCTACTAGATCAACCCATTTTATGTAACTACACGGGTATATATTACGAGGGTCGAACCATTACGAAGCAACACAACAATTACCATTGCTTTTAATGGTACTTTTGTAGATTGGGTGATGATTTCCATCACTAAGATTTGTGAATGTCGTCTTGATCGGTATTATAATGTCTCACAGGTGTATTAAAAAATAAAAGGTAAAAAAATATGTGGATCTATACCTCCATATTCTATCATACAAATCCACGAGAATTTAGAATATGGAAAGTCATAATTATATTAATTTTGATGTCCTTAAGGTTAAGAATTCCTATAAAAAAATTTGTAACATGAACTGGAAAAAAATATTGATTTCTTCAAAGACTCTTAACAGTTTGCTTGATCATGAAAGAACCTCTTACTACTAGGTTCCTTTCTTCTATACATCGAAAGAAACTAACAAAACAATGGATGTGTTTCCTTTCACCGTCAAAATACCAAAAATGCATAATCTACTCTTATCCATACATTTTCACTTCCATATGGATCAGAGCTTTTGTATACAACTATATGATATATACCCCACATGATAACAATATACACACATCCAAGGATTGATATTAACCTTAGTCACCTAGCCAGTATTATGGCTGTAGGAGCTAGCTAGGCCTCATATGACTATATGAAAGTATAATAGTGTTGGAGCTGCAACTATACTAGGTATATGAGGAACAGGAGGAGCGAGTAACTCCATAACCTTGTGTACTCTAATTATTTGTTTATGACGAAGATCTTCGTCAATTATAATGAAGCAATTCCTTTGATATTTAATATAGAGACTAATAGTGCAATTAACTCAACATAAATTAAGTAGGAACCTATAATCATTTTTTATTTTAGTGACATATATTACAATTTCTGAATACTTAGTTGTAAGGACCTATATTAAAATACCGAACATATGAATAATTAGAACTTCTTGTTACATAGAGAGAAATTGCTTACTTAACAGGCTATAAATGTTGGTAAATGTAATATATTGTGTTATATATTTTGAAAGTTTGACTATTTTAGATTATTCAGAAACTTAAAATTACATTTCGATACATTAGAGTTTAAAGTTAATAGTTATTTTTTACACTTCAAACAAATAAATAATATTTAACGACTTCTGCCGAAGATTTTTTACCTTCTAGATAATTGTCTTAGTAGTAGTCGAACCAAAGAAATTTTAGAAAGTATGGGAAGAATCCTAAGGCAATCTTATCATGAATTATTCAATTACGTCTTGTTTCTTTCTTTTCCTGGAAATATAGGTTAGGTGATTCCTAGGCCATTCTAGAAGTTTTATAAGGTAAATCGAGTAACTCAATATGGAGATGAGGTGTAGTTTATCTCTTCTTTCTTAGGGTTTGAGGTAGGGGTGAGCAAAACAAAACCAAAAAACTGAACCGATCCCAAAAAACCGCAAAAGTCGAACCGAAAAAACCAAAAAAAGACAACAATGTTCGGTTCGATATTAACTTTTTCAAAAACCGAAAAAGTTTGTTTCGGTACGGATTTTCTATGCTAAACAAAACCGAAAAGATACAAAAACTAAGATATTCTAGAATTTAATTTCTATCTGAAGAGATTATTTCAATGGGATGGACAATAAAGTAAATTTTGAAAACAAAAAAACTCATATATAACATACACCGCCCCTAAAAATGTCATAATGTGCAACATATGTTTACATAATTCATTAGTCGATATATCTTAAAAGAAACTTCTTTTATTGAAATTTGTTGAAGGTAAAGCATACATAACATTTTTTAAAAGTATACCTTCGTAATGATTTGCTTACGATTAATGCACAATATTTGTGTTCCAAAGATGCAATTCTCATACATGGGTGAATAACATGAAAATAAAACACTTAATATATGAATTTTTTAGAAAATAAAATATCTCATGTAAACGACCTTGAAATCTATCCAGCCATCAAACTAAACACATACCAAAACCGAAAATATCAAAACGGAACCGATGAAAACCGTTCAGTTCGGTACTGGCACCTCTATAAGCCGAACCATTCGCTTTCAGTTTCGGCTATGGCAGGAACCGAGTCGAACCGAACCTTGTCCACCCCTAATTGAACATTATCATCCACTCCTGGTGGGTAGAGAAGGCGTTAAACAATACATTCCGCCAATACCGACCACCACCAAATGTATTGAACCCTATATTCATACTACGCCGACGGCTGCTGGGGTAACGAGACTCCGCCGATGGTGTTGAAATATCTAGATCAATTGTTAAAGAAACTTGTCAATCAAAGGCGATATATTACAGAGCAACAAAGAAGGACACGTATGGTAATGGTAGTTCTCATACAATATAATATCATAGAATAAATCGAAGATACGAAACAGTAAGAGCATGTTAGTACTTAAAAATGTTGTGTTTCCAATTTTAAAATTAACTAATGTGCATATCAACCCATTTTAGTTTTCAACACTATCCTGGTTCCCTCCTGAGGCGTTTTTTCTAATAACAAGAACTACAAAGACAAATCGAAATCTTCAAAAAAAAATTTAAAAGATAACTGACATACAAAACTAGATAGAATGTGAAAAATTTCTCGCCAACCTAAAATTTTATTAAATATGGGGTTTGGCTCCTAAAAGAGTTGATAGACTGTAAAAAAAATTCCCTAACACCAATTTCGCATTGGGATCAACCAAAAGACCAACATCTCTGGCTGAAAGAGTAGCTCCTCGAGCATAAAATACAAGCTCCTCTAGCTTTAAAGACCAACTCCTATAGCATAATAGACGAGATCTTTTAGCATAAAATATTAGCTCCTTTGGTATACTAACGATCGGCTACTATGATATAAAATACCATCGTATATAACCTAAGAAAGACCAAAACCTCTGAAAAGCCGACAACGAAATCATGATCGACCTAAATAGGCGGTCAATGGAAGGACAACGAAATCGACGAATCTATGGTAAAATACGTCTGATGTAGCCTTAGTAATAATTTTTATATAGCAATGGTAAATAACTCTGATGTAGTCTGAAAAATAAGACCGACATATATCTGGTAGATAATTTGACGCAGCCTCGACAATGTCACTAACATAACTCTGGTAAATTAGTCTAATATAGTCTCAGAAATGAGTCTGACAAATATTTGGTTGTTAAGTCAAATTTAGCCTTGGAAATGAGAAGAACGTAGAGATGGTAATTAAGTGGAACTTAGCCTTGGAAAAAATACCAATTATATTGTTGGTAAGAAGGTTATCTTGAATTAAATAATTCATTGTATCGTTAAATATCGATGTGATGACATAGTCAGCCAAAAACACCCTTTCTTGTGAAGGAGGTATCGAAAATGTTTTTGAGACCAACGTAGTCTCGACAATTAAAAAATTTTCATATGAGTAACACACTCTCAGTAATCAAAATTGTTTTGTAATACTGACAATCTCAGTAATAAAAAACATTTTGTAAGACCGACGTAGTCTCAATTATCAAAGAAGTTTTGTAAGACCGACGCAGTATCAACAACCGAAGAAGTTTATTAAGACCAAAAAATTCTTGATAGTCAAATGATATTTAGTAATACCGACAAAGCCTTGATGATAAAAGAAGCTTTGCAAGATCGAAGCCGTAAGCAGAAATGTTATAAAAATAATAATACAAAACATATATATACTTCTTTCTCTTTGCATGTGTCAATCAAAACAAAGTATGAAAAAGGCTCGACATCACACGAAGTTTGATTGATGCCTTAACATAAAAAAAAGTATGAAAAAGCTCTGACATCAAACAAAGTCTGACAAAGACTCGACATCGAACAAAATCTGACAAATCGTTGGCATTACACATAGTCCAATGAAGCGTTGAATTCAATGAAAATTTCGATGATGCCTCGGCATACAAAAATATTAGAGAATATTTGGCAATAAAATAGCCACAAACGAGGAATTGACATATTATTTATGTTCCCCGATGAAAATGGGTATAAGAGATATAATAAGATAACAAGATAACACGAGATTACTCAAAGAACACTATGAATAAAAATTATATTAATGTAAGAGGGACAACATGCAAGGAAGATGGATAAACACACTAAAAAAACTCTATTTAGAAGGAAAATAGATTTGGAAAGGGAAAATAACAACATGGTCTATCTAAATATGACAGACCCAAGGGCACGGGGTGAAAGGAGGAGGCCTCAACACGAAAGCATAATAGTAATTTAACTAGTGAAGATACTCTCTATCATCGGTGAACTCACGCCGACACCAACTCGCTACCCCGGTGAGTCCTTGAGAACAATTGGAAGAACTAAGAACATGAAATCCCATAAAAAATAAAAAGGTGGAAGAATTCTAGTAAACACTCAGGAAAGTTAAACAGAAAAACTTTGAATTCTCCATGAGGCACCACAAAAGCAAACATCTTTTAAGATACATCAAGGAACGTATAATAGCAAGATATTAATAATATAGATGAGGTGTCAAAGTAAAATAAATTATATGTGGTATTCGACATCCTCTGTCTTGCAAAAGAAGCATCAATGGGTAAAAGTTTGCCACATATGAAGTGCCAAAAAACTTTTACATAATATGGAGTTCCAATAAGTCCAAACAAGTGTTTGGCATGTAAACAAACGAAAGCCCGAGGAAGTAAGTCCCCGACTATACTAAGGTTGGGAAGGCGCCCATATATATTGTCCATATATCCATTACAAATCACGGGGATTATATGAGAGTATATTATACAAAAACAAATTGTTTGAGGAAAGGGTAACAAAATTCAGTATCTTGCACTTTGATGAATCCACACAAAAATCTATATTCAAGAAGATATTTGGCATCTTAAGCTCACGTCTCTTACAATTAGAGAGAGATATGCGAACATCATTTTTTATTTATTAGTTGTGCAAATAAACAATCCCTACTATTTGTTTCAAATTTTGATTTTCTATTTCTTATGCTCTCTCTTTAATTTTTGTTGTTGTATACTCTAGTAGAGGTCAGTTTGGGGTCATTGACATACTGACTACTAAGACATGAGTGACAGAAGTTCTCTTGGTAATTTAATGTGTTTGCAACTTTGAGTTTGACTTTAATATCAATTTTTGTTTAATTTATTTCATTTTACTTTCGCAAACTATACCATGTTATTGTTCCCAATTACTAAGAAAAGATATTTGAATATTAATAAACTAAGATGAATGCAAAAATAGACATACATGTGTTTATTTTGAATGAAAAGTAAGACTATAATTACATAACCAATGTTTAGAAAAACATTAGATTTGTCATTGCACCATTTTTTAAACTTAATATTAATATTAACTAATGTCATGGTCTCCTTTGTTGAAGTGTCATGGCCAACATCTATTTTATCTCTAATACACTTAAGCCTTAGTCACAAATTAACAAGGGGAATATTTTTCAGATAGAAGAGAGAGAGAGAGAGAGAGAGAGAGAAAGAGAGAGGGAGAGAGAGAGAAAAGTTGGGTGATTAATTGATCCTCTCACTCTTAAAACTCATTAGGAAGAGCGGAATATTTCAATAAAGTTTCTTCTGGTTCCAATATGTGCAGATTATCCAATCGGGGTGTTTCGCAAACCAACTATTTTGACAAGTGGATTCGAGTACCCATCCAAAAACACTTTATTTATCTGCAGAACCACAAAACATTCATATTACACCTCCAAAATCTATTTCAGTACCCTTTAATTTAATTTTATAACAAAATACTATTAGAGAATTTGCAGGTCTAGAGAATATTTTCCTGTGAACACCCAAAGACTTTGAGGAGATTCAATGATAAGCAACTATCTACAATCAATCCTAATCCTTCATTGGATATCCTTCTACACCACGATATATTTAAATTAATCAAGCTTTTTGAAGTCCTAGCAAGCGAGATCGCAGTATTGTGGGCAACCTGTTAAAATCAATGAAACAATAATATTGAGTCACAAGAAAATAAAAATATTTACCAGAATGCAATAATTCAACCACATACCTTTGAAATCTTATTTAGTGACAGATCCTTTAGATTCTGCCCTGAAACTTCCAGAAAAGCCGCAACTGCTTCATCACTAAAATGTAAATATCATTTACAGTTGTATTAACACAAAAATAATTAAACCCAGTGATTAATTATACTATTTAAAATCTAGTATTGTAAAAACCTGAATTGATTGCTCCCAAGTTTGAGTATTTCGAGTGATGTACACTTGTTGGCAAGATATTCCAAGCCCATATCTGTCTGATTCTCATCATTCGAGATATTTAGCGCTCGAAGATCAACACACGTGCTCCCAATCAATTCCAAAGCATAATTTGTCAATTTCCTGCATCCACATGTAATAATAATCTTTGAAGAAGAAGATGTGGAATAAGTAATTCAAAAAAAAAATAATTTAATAAAAAAAAATGGCCACACATGAACAAGGGGCAATTAGTCACGAAATGAAATTTAAAGGGCATCCAGTCCAAAAAATATCTAGTAGACTGTAAACTATCAAAAAAGGCAAATTTTAGTGGGTATTGGATGTATTTAGTCTTTAGAAAAACAAAGACAAGTTATATTCTTTATGACAAATCCTCTATTTAAATATTTAAAAAAAATCTCAAAAATGATTCAAAATTTCAAGACATTTTAGGAAAAATATACTAGTAAATATAAAATCTAACAACTATTTTTCTTAGTTTGTTGGTAAACAAAATGCAGCTAACTTTTGTGGACTGAGAAAATAACATATATGAGAACTTTTAAGAGTGAGATAGAAAAGCTAGAATCTAAAGGTCTTACATGCTACTTATTTACCACAATGGTATCTAATCTTATATTGTTATAATAAACCTTAACTTTTATTTACCATAAGCTAATATAATATTATGCACTAACCATATATCTTGGTAAAGTATTGTGAAAGTTACCATATGATTAACAAAATTTAGGGGTTCTGACACCTAAAAACAAAATTTAAAAGCTATACAAAAATTAATTCTTATTGTTTTACATTCATAATGAAGTGAATTTAGCAACTTCATAATATATATGTGATCTTATTGTCTGTGTATAAGATAATGTAATATATTTAAAAGATAATTAGATACATATCAAACATAATAATTACTGAAATGGTGAAAACTTACCAAGACTATTATGGAGAATTTCTCCATTATTGAAATATCATGACTAACGATTTTTATTCTGTAAATAAAACATTAAAATAAAAAGGTCTATATTATAAAGATTATCACAGATTACAATTAAAAAATAAATTAATAAAAAATTAATTACTTACAGATATTTAATAAATACAACAAATCTAAAAAACATTTATCATTTTTAATGAACAAATTTAAAATTATGGACGATTTAAATCAGTTTATAAAATAATTTAAGATTCTAATTTAGATTTTTAATCTCCAATTTTTTTATTCTAGTTTCAGATTGTACACTATAGCCCTTTTAAATCATACAAAAAGAATAAAAAATTAATCATATAATTCTAAAAACCCGTGTTATAATATATTTACCTTTTACAATTGAAAATAATTTGCATTTTTGTTGTGAATCTAGGGTTTGAAAATGGTGTGTTTTGTCTACTTGAAATGGCGGCTTTCAAAATATTTTGTTTAACATATGCATCAGTTGAAACCTATATAGGGTGATGGATTAATATTTTTAGTAGGGTTTAATAGTTATGATCTTATATTTTGGTGGGCCTCAATGTTATGGGACGTTGTGCTTACTGCCCAATCATGAACCATATCCATACTTTATATTACAAGTTAATTAATAAAGATATGTTATCATACATATAAGGAGGTAATTTGGTAACTCTTTTCTATTTGATCCCTTTAATAATGATTTCAAATGTATATTTTACAAAAGATGCTAGTATCTCATGGTCAAGAACAATCTATGGTCAAACAAAGTCTTCTTTAATAGAAGCCTAATATTGGTCTATTCACCTGAATCATTGTAGTTTTAATTTCGAAGAACGAGGTTTTTCAGAAACTTGGTAAAAGTCTTTTATAAAATTATTTCTAAAATACATATCCTTAGAATTAAAACCTTAATGTTGAAACTAGTATCTTTAGTCCAGACTACATTCATATGAGGAAAGATATGTCAAAGATAATATGATAATTTATCACTAAAGCTCTACATAAATTCAAGAGGATGAACGAACACCCACATGAAATGAGGCATATACCATACAAAAAAAATTATATGCAACAAAATTATGATAAGTTGAATAAAATACTACTGAACAAGTGCTCGTAAAACTAGGAATACAATCCAAGGTTTCTTTAATTATTAAATGTGTGTCAATTGTATCATAAATTCTTGTCGTGATCATATACTTCTACCTTTATATTACCAGTCAAAGAAAAATCTGACAAGGAGACTCTCTATCAATTTACCTAATTATCTTTCTATGCAAGCTCTAGGTAGTATAAATAATAGAGTCATTTTCGACTTTGATATGTCTCCCTTTCGCAGACAATTAAAATTTTGTCCTCAAAATAGACATGCTTAAAATCCATTTCCTAAACGAGGTCATGTGAAATATTAAATTTCCTCTTACCTATTCTAAAAATCTCAACAAATGTTTCGTATTATCCGCTCCTAACACAACCATAGGTATTACACAACCATTTATTGAATGTTCAACTTAAGTATGTCTAACTATTTTTGGTATGTAGCTATGTAATCCATCGTAGTGGAAAGAAGTTTAAGGTTAGTATACTAGTGTATACGACAAAGTATGTAACACCCCATCTCAAAGGAGGGTGTCAATCTTTACCCAAGCTATAAGAATTTGAATGTAATAATTAAAAAATAAACACTGTCCTTATTTCATATTTCCGTTTTTATATATATCAAAGATATATACCACCAAAATATCAATAAAGACATCGCGTAGATTCATAAATATATAAACCACGATCTTACGAACATGTTCACTATCAGGAATATTCTGTGAAGGATTATGTTTTTGAGATAAATTATCAAAAACACAAAGAAGTTTGCAATCTGCTTTAAGACCCTTATTTTCTCTGTTTGAAGGGGTAAACCCCTAATATGTATATTTTATTTACTTCTTCACACAATGGCTGAAGCCTTCTCTTCTTCTCGTACGTCATTATGACCCTTAGTGTTGAGCTCTAAGTAAATCTCGTTATGACCTTCAATAATGCCATGTGCATTAGTGGGTAGGTCCAAGCATAATATATGTCCCTACAATGAAATATTGCATAATATAGGGAACTATAATACAACTTTTGCATAATATAAGGAGCTATATACTATAGTGCAACTTTGTCATAATATAGGGACCTATATTGCAATATATGGGGAACTATATTGCAATTTTTGAAAAAACATAGGGCATTTACGTTAACAATGACGCTAATTTTGAAGGAGTGAATTCTTGAAAAAAAGATTCGTCTCATAGAATGTTTAAAGAATTGTATATATAATATAGGGACCTAAAGTGCAATTGATTCTATGTATAGGTGACACCGTGTGATTATTTTTTTCATGCGAGTTGTTTATTATGATGGATGGATATAAAGATAGAGTGTTATACTTGTCGTCGCCCTCTTCCACCAGCTTGACTGAATATTCTTCTTAAGGAAAAATTTGTAAATTTGATTTGGGGTAACTTTACTAAACTTTTAATTTTTTAATTTTATGTGGTTTTTATTTGTATGATTATTTTTTAATTTAATGTAAGAGATAGGGAATTGTAGAATAACAAATGAAAAAAAAATAATATTAAGGCCTATAGTGTAGTTTTTGGATCAATAGGGACCTACAATACAATTTTTGCATATTATAGGGACCTACAGTATAGATAGTGCATAGTATAGTGACATTTAGTGTAATTTTATATAATATGGGGATCTAGATTGCAATTTTTCATAATATAGTAAACTATAGTAGTATAGTGTAATTTTAATTAACATAGGAACTTATAGTGCAATTTTGCATAATATAGGGACTTATAGTGCAATTTATATGGAAAAAAATCGAATGTGTTTTTCAGAATCATTACTTGGTCTCCCCACATTCTAAAATCAATCCTTATTAAATATATGCAGATTTTGTTTATATATAATAAATATATGGCCTTATACTATAATTCATTAAAAATAAATTTATATAAGTCGTATAGGGCTATATATTGCAGATTTTGTAAAATTTAGGAACCTATATTGCAAATTTGTATAATATAAGGACCTATAGTACGATAATTGGTATTGGGAAGTCTTGTTTTTTTCTTGTTTAGGGTAGAGGAGGAATCAACAGAGGATCAATGTAAACATATTGTAAGAATATGATGAAGATTTGATATAGGTGTATGTATGTATTATTTATAATAATAGTTATGTAATATTTTGATGAAGCTTTGTTACTTAATTAGAGATAGATTTTTTGTTGAGATATTATAATTTTTATCTTTTAAACCCAAGGTTTCACATGAGACTTCAAATTAAAACACATTTGGCAGTGTTTTCAAGCTTCTAATTAAATTTAGATATATATATTTTTTTATCAATGAAATATATAATACTTGACAATGTGCTTGGCTCTTTCATGAAAAACAGGGTTGAAACATATACCCCATAACTAAAGAGAAATATTTAGTATTTTCTCAAAATATAAAATTTTAGTTTAGTATTTTTTAGCTCCCATTATATATATATATATATATATATATAGAGAGAGAGAGAGAGAGAGAGAGAGAAAGATTAATCTTCAATTTTCTTTTTAGGGCAGACGACCTAAACTCCCATGTTTGACTCAATTTTTTACATTTTTGAATATATTTGAGAGTTACATTGACTATGGTAAAAGTTAGTCTTATAATTTAGAATCATTTTGATTCTCGAAAGATATAACCCATAATTATTTAGTCACACTACTTTTTTTAATCAAATTTAGTCACACTATAAGAGTAAATATCGTTCATAAATTTCTAATTTTAACTTCATTTGAAAAAAATGTATGGATCTAAAATATATAGTTGTAGTTGTTAAAGTATTCTACACTCTTTCGAGTGAATGAATCCTTATCAAAATAGAAATAATCATCAGATGCATTAAAAAATAAAATGATAAAAAATATTCATGGATCGATACATTGCACCACATTCTATCCTAGAAAATCGTGAGAATTAAAAATAGAGTTTTTTTTTTACATAAGAGGCTTTAGAGACACCTCCTAAACTCCCAAGTTTGACTCAATCTTTTACATTTTTTAATATATTTGAGAGTCACTTTGACTATGGTCAAAGTTAGTCTTATAATTTAGAATCATTTTGATTCTTGAAAGATATAATTCCATAATTATTTAGTCACACTACTTTTTTTAATCAAATTTAGTCACACAACAATTAACTATCAATCATAAATTTCTAATTTTT